>CAUYRB010017974.1:0-25365 GCA_963574695.1 Propithecus perrieri | reverse complement strand
ATTTTTTCCCATTCTGTGGGCTGTCTATTCACTCTAATGATAGTTTCCTTGGCAGTACAGAAGCTTTTTAATTTGATTAGATCCCACTTATTTATTTTTGTTGCTGCGGCAATTGCTTTGGGGTTCTTCTTCAAGAATTCCTTGCCTAGGCCGATGTCCGAAAGGGTCTTCCCAACATCTTCATTTAGAATTCTTAAGGTTTCATGCCTTAGGTTTAAGTCTGTTTTATTTGTGTTTTCTCTATTTACATTTAAATTTCTAGTTCTTAATATTTACAAATATTCCACTGGAAATACATATATTTTGATGTCTAATTTTAAATAATTTGCTATTTTATTGGCTTATATTACGGTCTTTCAATGTCTCACTTAATGCTAAGGGGGAATATATTTTGGTAGTGAAATAAAAAAACACCTCAACCGACTTCTTAATCAGTTTTGAGACCTTAGATCAGAGCTGTTCAACAGAATTTTCCAAGATGATAGAAATGTTCTTTATCTGCTCTGTCTGACACAGCAGCCTGAGCCAGATGTGACTTTTGAACACTTAAAATGTGGCTAGTGCACCTCGGAAACTGAACTTTAAATTTTGTTTGCCTGTAATTTAGATTTAAATTTAAATAAATAATCTAATGTGGCTAGTGGCCACCATATTCAACAGGATAGCCCTAAACAATAAACTGAATCTAGCACAAAACTGGCCTGCAATAGTAGTGCAATTAAAATATATGTATGAAGATTTACTATTTGCTAGTCTCTATATGTTAAGAAATGTACATTTTTTCTTTTGACTCTCATGATCGGCAGTTGGCAAGCTTTTTCTATAGAGCCAGAGAGTATTTTAAGGTTATGTATAATACAATGCAGTCTCTGTTGTAACTTCCTAACTCTGCTGTTGTAGCGAAAGCATCTATAGACAACCCATATACAAATGAGCATAACTGTGTACTACTAGGAATTTATTTATAAAACAGGAAGCAGGCAAAATTTGACCCGCAGACCATAAGACTTCTGCTCATGACCATCCTATATATATATATATATATATTTTGTAAGAGTGTTGTCCATCAGTTTACATAGTGACTTTTGGGTAAAAAAAAAAAGAAAACAAAAAGAGTATTGCCCAGGCTGAAGTGCAGTGGCACAATCATAGATCACTGTAACCTCAAATTCCTGGACTCACAAAATTCTCCTGCCTCAGCCTCTGAGTAACTACGACTACAGGCACACACAACCACACCCAGCTAATTTTTAGAATTTTTTTTGTAGAGACAGGATCTCACTATGTTGCTCAGGCTGATCTCAAACTCCTGGCCTCAAGTGATCCTCCTACCTCCGCCTCCCAAAGTAAAGTGTTGGGATTACAGGTATGGGCCACCAAGCCCAGTCTAATCCTACACTTTTATAGATGAGGAAATAATAGTAGACAGTGAGTATATAGCTACTGTAAGGAAGGGTCTCATTTCTACTACAAACACTTGTTTCAACATTCACCTTCCCACTTCTGATTATCATTTTACTGGGACCAAACAAGGCATCTTCTTGACATACATTATCCTTAATAAGGAACTTCTTCCTCCAATTTTATTTCTAGTCATCTGTTCAGAGACAAATATTTTTATATTATTATTGGACCCAACATTTTAATGTGCTTATAAGCTAAGACTTTATGGTACAATTCTTGGTTTTAACTGCTGGACACAGTGAAGTTATTACACAGAAATTAAATGTGTGCGAATGTATGTGTATCATTGTTGAATACAGCTATAAAATGCTGACCTGCTATGTTTGTTTGTTAATTCATCTAACAGTAATTAAATGCATATTATGTTCAAGGTACACTACTGGGTACTATTCTGGAATACAGAATATAGTATCTTTTTAGAAAACTTAGAGTCTGAGTAGGGAAATGCCATATATACAAACTACCGTATGTAATAAATGTTGACTTAGGAGAGATAGAGACTAAATATTTAGGAGTCTAGGGAAGCTATAGATCACTTTCCACTAGAACTCAATTCTGTTTAATTAACAATCACCAACTGAATGTCTACTTTTTGCCCAGAATTTTATTAGGCTACTGGCAGAATACAAAAGTAGAAAAAGATTAGACTTCCTCCTCTATAGCTTAAGATATTATTAAGTAGGCAAAACATGAATACACTCTTCAAACAACTGAAAGTAAATTCCAAGGAGCTAATTTCAAAAGTATTCTATAAACTATTCAAGAGAGAAGTCAAGGGAATTAAAAGTGCGCAAGAACACTGTAAAATATAATTAGCCTGTGAAGACTCACATCCTACGGAAGGACCAATATATAGGACTAAAAAATTTATGTTTACACAAGAATCAATGTCATAATTTATTATTATGTGTCTTACTTGATTTACAATAAAGAAAAGAAATAGGTCAAAGTGATATACCTGTCACTCAAAAATCAATGGGATCAAAGATGTTCAAATCTTACATTGTAATAACTAAAATTATGTCAAAATGTGTACAGTTAACATAAAAATCTTAGAATTCTTATGGTGGAAATTTATAACACATGAGATGATGGCTTTTATGGTAATCGTCAACAGATGAGGACAGTTATGTGTTCAGTAAATAATTATTGGGACAAAAGTCGCTTTGGTATGTATCTGTTCCATATTACATAGGATTCAACACAGGAGAAACAAACACTAACAGGAAAGGAATAGTAGCAACAATTCTTTTATTGGACATTAGAATCCTGTGGTACGCACACTAATTTTTCATGCTCCTTTAAAAAAAGTCTTCAGTATATTGTTGTCACTTCAGTATATTAACAATATACTTGTTCCTTATTCTCTTCCTCTTCATTTTTCTTCTTCTTACCATTTCTTTTAAATACACCTTGTTTCCCTTTTCAAGGATTGCTTGGCAAACCTACTGCTCATTTTTTACTATTTAAGTAGTTTTAAAAATACTGCCATTAATTTAAAAATATATACTTGAAAGTGTCATGGCAAAGTAAAGCATATTATTTCACACATGAAAATCAGACGGAAAGTAAAAACTATTTTCTAGCATGTAAATAGGTTAGTGTAAGATAGTATGTTTTTACCTGAATAGAGCACAGTTTTCTTAATGACAGTAATACTTTCTTTGACTGCATTCTTATTGCATTGTGGACATGTTATCCATCTGTTACATGGACACTTGAGGCAAATTGTGTCTTCCTGAATTAGACCCTATCTTCAGAGGTAAAATTTTATGCTCTCTCATATTCTATAGATTGCCTAAAATATAGAACATAATAATGTTGCAACATCAGCTGGCAGAAATTATGGAAAAAAACAACATTCATTTTGTCTCTATTTCACTTGGAGTTTATTATTTTTTTTTAAATGTAAAGTGCCTGTTTTCCCTCCTACAAAAGTTGTGTGCTGCATAACAATGTTTTGAGGAACCCGGAAAAAACATTATACAAACTCATTAGCACATAGATTAAGCCAACAGAAAGAGATCACTTTCTTGTTTCATTTACAGACTATCTTTTCAGTGCTAATGGGTTCGTATATTTTGACTGGCGGAGGTACAATGTCAAATAGTACACTAGGATGGGACTCAAAATCCTCTACAGAGACAGACACGGGTATTCTATTACCAACCTCCCTAATACATAGTTATCAAAATGTGTTTTATAGTATTATATTTATTATTAATTATAATGCCCCATAGAAACTATCACAACATATGATCCCCCAGCTCCAACGAAGGCATCTTTCCTAAAGTGGAAATATATATTGCATTTGGAGAGTGACCTTGACACTGTCAGGATTGAATAAATGCTGCTGAGAGCAGAAGGTCTACCAAATCCACTAAGTTGAATAAGCTCCATTAAACCATATTCTGAGAGAGCAGTAATGAATAATTGACAAGCTAAACGCAGGCTTAAAAGTATTACATGTTCTAAGTGATGCAGTTAGATGCCTTCAGTGAAAATATAGCATAGTATAGTTAGCTTTTACTGCTATACGAGAAGAAAAATAAAATATTTTATGCATTATAGTAATTTGTTAATGCCACCTCTTTTGAGTATAGATTAGAATCTTGTACCATAAGACAGAAAATTAAGCCTAGAGCCAATCTGAGACACCATTTAAATAAGCTTCTTGCCAAGGTAGTATTAAAAGCAGTTCAATAAGATAGGTGTGGATCTCTTAAATATAGAATGGCAAATTAGCGATAGGGCAAATTTTTCTTTAAATTAAATGAAAACCTGATAAGCTCAGATTTGGTAAAAGAAAGGTTTTAAAAGTAAAGGTGATAAAATTCAAGAAAGATACTATACTTTTATATCCTCTGTAGAATTTTAAAAAAATAAACAACTCTCCAAAATATATAATATAAACATTCCTATTACTAAGTTTGAATAGTCATTCCATAAATATACACTAAAAAATTATAGCTGCAGATCCAAGGAACATTTCAGTGGTAGATAGCTAAATATTTTAGACGTTATTTTTCCCACACAGAAAGTTTATGTTCTTCATGACCAAGATCACAAGTGTCAACAAGCACAGCTGGACAGTTTTAACCACTTTTGATCATCTATAATTTAAAACGTTCAGGCGTTCAAGGCCGCACATACAGAGACTGAGCAATTGCTCCCTTACCTATCTTTTAATTTAGATGTTAGCCATGAAGTGAAGGGCAAGCCCTAGCTGTAGTTTCATCATGCTAACTGTAGGACTTGATTCAAGATATGGATACCCAATATGGCTCATTTGAACTATCATTGAACACATAAATCTTGGGTGCTAGTTATAGCATGTGCATAAGTGCAATTCATGTAAGAAGCAACATTATTATAAATCTGATCTCTGACTGTAAAATATGCAATATGAGGTTCATATTTATAATCAATGTCTTGTTCTGTGGTGTCTTAATCTCTAGGGCATTATCAACCACGTAAACCTCTTGTTCAAACGTCATGCCATAGTTATTAAACCTTATCATGCATCAGAATTATATATACATTATTTTATATATGCACATGTATATATATTTATATATACACCACACTTCCCCCTGTGAGCTGGCTGTTAGCATTTTCCAGTACATTACTACTTGTAGTAATAAGTCTTTTGCATTTTACATTCGGAATCTGATCAGATCTCATTCCTCTATGATCAACACTCTTGCCTAAGCCACATCTCTCATCTCCTAACAGGTCTTTCTGGTTGCACTCTCACTATCCTTATTTATTCTCTAAAGAGTAGTCAAAAGGATATTTTTAAATGTAAAATGGATCATGTCACTTCTCTGGTGAAAACCCATGGCGTGTTCTCACAAGCAGGGTAACTGCTGCTTTCAGGACCTCAGGTAATCTGCCTGAATCCCTGACTCCGTGACCTCATCTCTTAGGACAATTCTCTTGCTTGCTCTATTCTAGCAATCCTGGCCATGCTCATGTGCCAGGTCCTTTGTAAATGCTGCTCTCTCCACCTAGAACATTCTTCCCCACTAGATTTATAAGTCTCTCTCTCTCTCACACTTTCTTCAGATGTCTTCTCTAATGTCACCCTGTCAAAGTGAAGATCTTTAATCATCACACCCTCACCACACAGCACCCCACCCTGGCACTACTGACCTTTTAGACACTGCTTAACTTTTCGCTATAGCACTTACTACTTACTGCCGGAAATATTACCGAAAATGTAAACGTGTGTTTATTGTCTGCTCAATCCACTAAAGTGTAAGCTCCTTGAGGGCAGTAACTTTGTTGTATTCATTGCTCTATCCCCATAGTTTTGAACAGTGCCTGGCATGTAGTAGGTACTCAATAAATAATTGTTGAACAAGTCAATATGTGAAGGAATGAATGTGTATCATGATTTAGTAATCTAGTAAATGGTTGCATCTCCTATTGGATCTATGCATCTTGGTGAAAGATTTAATTTGATTAAGAGAGCATTTTGAACCACGTATTTTCTTTAAGAAAAACTGAATTTAGAAATAGACTTTGAAATTACTCCATAATTGTGGTTGATGATAATTTTTGATAAAAGATTTTCTCTCATAACTAATAAATAAAACATGCATTATAAATGTTTTATATTTTATATCATTCTGTTTAATGTCCTCATTTGTAGATATTTTTGTATGTTGTATTAGAGAAGATCATTTATAAATTAAAATACATAAATATACACATAATAAGAACAGAATAGTAATTTATTGATGCATGATTAAATAGGTGTGGGGACAAATGCCTTTCATAATGCAGACTTGATAAGGTTTATTTCTATCTGAACATATTTGTAGTTGCATTTTCCCATAATGCATGCTATTATAGGTTGTAAACTCTTTGAGGGCAAGGACTATCTTGTATTATATATATATATATTCCTAACTCAAAGCACAACTGGAACTCATTATATATGTTTTCTGAAGAAAATGAAAGTCTATTGATTGAAGATAGAGAAGGCAATTCTAGATAAGCAAATTGTTAGTCGTATGTAATAATAAGACACTTTTAGTGGCAGGAGTTTAAAAAGTACAGAACATAATCTAGAAATCTTCAAATTAGATGGTTTTATATGCCGTCTTTGTACACTTAAATGGTTACCATGTCTCAGTGAAGTCTTACTATTCAGATTCCGAGACCATAATTAAGTAGTTGCTATTCACAGTGTGGCAAAATAGCCTGAGAGAAATAGAGTTTGCTGAGTTTGCAAACCTAAACTTCTGAAGGGACAGAAGAATAAAAAAAATAACAAGATGTCTTCAGCAAATTTCACAGTCATTACTATACTGCCTTGATAATAAACTTTCTCTAAAGATGTAATTGGATACATATAATTTGGAGTATTAAGGGTATATACCTGATAATGTTAGTATTAATAACAGAGAGTGCTCACAAAAGCAGTTTTAACTTGTATTACAGTTCAGTGGCTTTAATGTGCATCCAAGACAGGATGACGCAACTGTTACCACTATGTCATGCCAGTTTATTTATGTGAAAAGAAAGCACATGCCCAGGTCAAATCAAGGTATGTGCACCACACAATTTTAGCCTAATTCTCCCTTTTCAAGTTTATCTTCACTTGTATCAAATGGATTTGATAAACTGTATATATTTTTGAATGATAGAGGACATATATTACAGGAAGATAGCTAGATAATAGGGAGATAATACTATGGATTAGATATATGGACATAGATATATAAGTGTATATATGTGTTCATGCAGCAAACAATGATTAATATGTGATGTATATATGTATCATATTTTATAGCACTCAATATGACAGCAACCCCACAAGATATATATTTTCGAATTTAGTTTATAGATAAATTCACCTTATAAATTTGAAATGAATTATCCAAAGGCACACAGCTAGTAAGTGGCATAGCCATGATGCATTCTCGGTTGTTTGCCTGTTCTCACATGTAATACACCATACTGCTCCCTATGTGTCTACTTATTACTTATTAATATATTTTCTTTTTTATTGTGGTATAAAACACAAAGCGAGATCTACACTCTTAAAATTTTAAGTGTACAGTAGTGTAAAAATGTGTAAAATTTTAAGTGTCCATAACGATAAGCACTATATTATACAGCAGATCTCTAGAACTTTTTCATCTTACATGACTAAAATTTTATACCTGTTGAATAGCAACTTCCTATTCCCCTCTCCCCTCAGCACCTGGCAACCACCATTTTACTTTCTCCTTTGATGAGTTTGACCACTTTAGAAAACTTATAAAAGTGGAATCATGCAGTAGTTGTCCTTTTTTGACTGCATTACTTCATTTATCATAATGTCCTCCGGGCGCATCCCTGTTGTTGCATATTGTGGAATTTCCTTCTTCTTGGCTGAATAATACTCCGTCGCACGCATGTGCCAGATTTTCTTTATCCATTCATCTTTCCACGGACATTTAGGTTGTTTCCACCCCACCTCTTGGCTGCTGTAAATAATGCTTCAATGAACATGGGTGTGCAAATACTTCTTCATCCTGATTTAAACTTTGGGTGGTAAATATCCAGAACTAGGATTGCTGGATCATATGGTAGTTCTATTTTTTTATTTTTTTGGTGAAACTACATACTGCTTTCCACAGAGGATGCACCATATCCTTCCAGACTTCATTCTCTCTCTAGTCTTATTTTCTGAAGGTATCTGACTCACTCCAGTGCAAAGTGGTCTTGATACTGCCATTTGATTCTCATCTCTCCTTCCTGTGCTCCGGCTCTCTCAGGAATGCAGTGTGCTCTCACTTCCCCCTCAACCAGCTTTAATCTAGGCCAGCCTTTGATATCCAACTGTGGGCCACTCCAAGTAGTAGCAGCAGTGTCATTGTCACTGTTGTCATTGTCATTGTCATCACCATTCCAGCTCTATTCGTACAGCCCTTATGGCTGCACTACTCAAAGAGTAGATCTGACAAACCCAGGCTGGTAAGCAAACAGTTTTCTACAGCACTCCAAGAAGATAAGGACTAAAACTGACTAAAATTGATATGTGGAGATTTAAAAGTATCAGTTCTCAATGGACGAGAAATTTAAAACTAAGCAAAAAAGCTAGTACTTCATCGGAGATGGTTTAAGAAGTAGTGCTTTATAGTCTTTCAAAGCATTTTCACACATAATATAGCCTTGAATTTATGCTGTGATATCAAGAATAGATATTGTTTGCTTCTTAGAAATGTAAAACGAACAAAAAAACCTAAAATCTGAGGGCTAGAAAATGTTTGTGATTTATCAAAAGACATATGTTGTAAGTGGTAGAACTTTTTATCCAAATCTGGTGGATGGTTCCTCTCTTTCCCATTATTTCTCTATGAGGGGTACGTCAGAATGATTGTCTGCATTAGCCTGGCCAAAATCAGATAGACAAAATAATTTGGGGATTATTTGGGATCACTAAAGAGCCAAGTTTTATCTATTAATACAAATTAATCAAGTGTTTGTCTTCAAGAAAATGAAAGAGTAATATATATATTTATTGTTTCCAGTAAGAATTACTCTAAAGTCTAGCTTACTTTCTCAGTCATTCATTTATCCCTTCAATCAACTGACTGATATTAATTACATTTATTGAGTACCTATTATATCTTAGGCCTTGTGCTCAGTGCTGGGTATATATGAAGAACAAAATAGTTTTCCCACAATGAATTCACAGGTAGAAAATAGCACAGGAGTTAGGACAAGTTTTATCTTACTGTGTAAATTTTTTTATCATTTGGAATTATCCAAAACTCAATTTTCCTGTTTTGTAGTACCAAAGCTTTGAAAGGATTCCATCTAATGTGGAAATAAAATTCTGCACAGCTTTACCCTGCTGCAAGCTACTAAGCATTAGCTTCTGCCTAAATGTTCTTTCTTCGTCTAATTGCTTTCTTTAGGATCACTAATCTTCCAAAGAATCATTGTTTACATTATGCCTTCGCCCATTAACCAGAGAAGCATTTCTTTCCACACTTTCCCCATTCCAAGGAAGGATTAAGAGCAACTGTTAACACAATTAAAGCTCAGTTTAATTTCTATGATCCATTTGCATTTGCAGTAAAAACCCCATGACTGTGAACTCCCGGAGGTTTTTAAGGACCGTGAGATCAGGTTTATTCTCCTGCCCTAAGTGACCCGTATAGCAAAAAGGCAAGGCTTACCATGTGGAACAGCAGAACATTCATATTCGATAAACGAGGTCATTTTGGATGCTCTTTCTGTTTACATAGGAATAGGCATTTTAATAACGATCCGGCTTTGACTCTGTATGAAACGGATCATCAAGCCAGCAAACACCGTACCTAAACATCCATTATAGCCTGAAGTAGAGTCTCAAAAGCACAGTGGCCCGGAATTTTGATCCACTAAGGAAATCAATTCAAGAACAGATGCCCTCAATACATGACCCATTCTCTGAGTCTGTGATTCTACAGAGCACGCACATTCCCAGAAACGTGTTAGATTAGAAGGATGACAGTGGTGTCACACAGACTTTGGTAGTTATTTAAAGTTAATTAATTTAATCTGACCTTTCCATAGAACTTATAAGACACAATATATTACTAGTGATAATTGATTCTGGAGAGCCTCCGAAATGGTTCAAGAAAAACACAGCTGTACTGTGTATTTCTTGTTAGCTCTGTATTATAAACTATTTTTAGTACTTAGTTAATAAAGCTGATTTTCTTAAGGGGCCTGTAATGGAATGCATGAGCTGCCGTGTCAGACGCTATAGAATAGGGATTTGCACTGGATGAACCTAAGAAAATTAACTCCGCCAATGCTGACTTATTTTTAGAGCTCAGACATCAGTGTACCTGCTTGTGGAAATATCTAATGGAAACATAGCCCGTTTCATGGTTTCCCACAGTAAATACACTTTTGAAGTTACAGATGGATTCAATAAGTCTGTTATCTCTCTTTTCTTATTTTATGCATCGATACATTATTAATTTTAATTATAACAGCAATAAAATGAAGATTTCATGACATAATGAGAAGCAACACATATTAAGTGCTTCTGGTAAGTGCTTCACATCTGAAGTATTCTTCCATTTTAGGAAGCTCATCTTTTCCCATTTGACATCTCTGAAATTGACAGAGTGTCATCACAGTGCATCTTAGAATTGATGACATCTTAGGTTCAGTAAAATACAGTAACTGATGTAATCCTCTAAACAACTTTCTAAAGGCGGTACTATTATTACTTCATCTTACACATGAGGAAACTAAGGCACAGAGAGATTTTCAGTAACTAATCTAGTGATGTATCTAGTAAAGACCAGATTTGGGGTTTGAATGCAAGCAGCCTGGTTCCAGATTCAAATTCTTAATTACTATGAGATATTATCTCATAGGTTCATTTAGATTTGACTCAAGTGCCATATTTACAAGCCTGTCTCATAAGGAACCCCATTATCAGTTTTATGTATGTTCCATCAGTATGAAGAAGGTATTCATATGTATAAAAAGAAAAAATAGTAATATGTGCGTTTACAGAAAAGTGTACCATACTGTGAAAATCTTTCTATTTTTTTTATCTCTGCATATTATGGGGGTACTTCTATTTTGTTTTTATCACTCACTATTAATATTTGCAAGAGGTCCTTTTTTACTTTTTAATTTCCTATTTAACTGCTGCATAGTATTCCATTGCATCCATTAACATGAATGGACATGTAAGTGATTTTCATGTTTATATTATTATAAACAACACTGTAATGAAATATACTTAAATGCTCTCATTTGACACGTGATTCTCTAGGTAGATTCCAAGAATTGGAATTTCTGAGTCATGGATCTGCTTCTATTTTATATCTAGATTTAAATATTTTAACTAAAACACACCAAGCCTGTCATATAGCACTTTGTTACTAAGATCAGCAAGTTATTTACAACCATATAATAGAGCAGTTATTTTTCAAACACATGTCAAGTGCTTTTCTGCATTTATGTGGAGAATCCTTTGTAATGCCACTTTTATTTAGGTGCCATTTTTACTTAGGTTCATACACACCCTAAAGATATTTTATAAAAAGAACTTTATACATTTGGAAAGCAAGAGGGTAGGGCAACACTTGCTGCCAAGAGTAATTCTCCTATGATATATTACCAGAAAAAGATGTGCCTTTGTTATTTTTCATCATTTAGACACTTCTCAAGTTTGTAAAATGCATCAAGATGGTGACATTTTTCTTGTCTTGAATGGCATTAACAAGGAATCAAATGATATGATAATTTATCTTGCATTGGATCAAAAAGATCATAAATGGAAACAAAATCCCATATTTGTCATGGTTTTTCAGTACAATGAGTTTAGTCCTCTTGACTCCAAAGTGTTTGTTTTCATAAATTATGTCTGCCCAACTGTAGTGTTGTCTAAGTGACAGAATGTCTGCTCGGGAGAGCACACGAGGGATCCATTTATTGCCATCTTTGGGATTAGAATGCTGGCTCTCAGCTACCTTTACAGATGTTTCTTGTCTTTGTTCTTAATATAGTTGGTTAGCATTAAGGACAATTTTGTCATCAAAACACCTAATATGAATAGCTGGACTATAATCTTAAAATGGCGTAGGCGTTTGTGTATTAGCTGATGTGCTATAAACTTCCTTCTTCAAAGGCAGGAAACTGTTAAGATGAATTTATTACTTTAAGTATCAAGTCCTCACACACTCTAAATGCAACACTTTTCTCACAGCTGTTGTAACATGTCATAGCACTTCAATTAAAAAATAGTCACACGGCTTAGGAATAACTAAATATAAGAAACATAGCTGTCTCTGAGCCACTGGGTGCTACATTTAAAAAGGGCACCAGAGAGTTCTCATGTGGACAGTTATGTACAAACCTCAGCATCAGAGGAGGTGTGATTATACAAGACTTCAGCTGGTTTTGTGATGTGTTAATCATACAGTGGACGGGGGAAAGTGAGTTGATATTCTTACTTTCTAAATGTTTTCATCATTCAAGGAAAAGATGGGCAAGTAGGGGAGCAAACCCCTCTACCACATGATCTTGAACTGTTAAGTCAGTCCACCAGATTAGTTCTTGATCATGATTTGGGTCTGCATAACAATAAAGCAAATTTGTTAAATAATTTTTAAATATGTAAAAATACTGTGGATATGCAAATAACATGCAAATTAAGCCAAATAAAGTATTTCAAATGACATTATGGCTTCCTACCCCAGCCTTCTTTAAAGGCTCCAGAAGTATAGAAATGACTATAAAAGAATGATTTTGCTACACAAAATATGCTCTAACCCCTGTGTGGAGAAAGTCTATCAGTGCCATTTTTCCAATAGCATGTGCTCACTTTGTGTCTCTCAGTCACATTTTGATAATTCTTGAGATATTTTAAACTTTATTATTACACCTGTTATGGTGATCTGTGATCAGTGATTTTTAATGGTAACATTGTAATTGTTTTGGGGCACCATGAACCACACCCATTTAAGATAGCAAACTTAATCGATACATGTTGTGTGTGTTCTGACTGCTTCATCAACTTGCTGTTCCCCATATTTCTCCCTCTCCTCAGGCCTCCCTATTTCCTGAGATATGATAGTATTGAAATTGGGCCAGTTAATAACCTTGCAATGGCCTCTAAGTGTTCAAGTGAAAAGAAGAATCACACATTGAAAACTGGCAATCAAAACTGGCAGTAATTAAGCTTAGCGAGGAAGGCAGTGTCAAAAACAGACATAGGCTGCAAGTCCCCCTTACACCAAACAGCTAGCCAAGTCGTGAATGCAAAAAACCTCACATCTTGAAAAAAATTAAAAATGCTACTTCAATGAATACATTAGTAATAAGAAAGCAAAATAGCCTTATTGCTGATATGGAGAAAGTTTTAGTGATCTGGATAGAAGACCAAACACACCACAACATTCCCTTAAGCCAAAGCCTAATCCAGAGCAAAGACCTCTCTTCAATTCTGTGAAGGCTTAGAGAGGTGATGAAGCTGCAGAAGAAAAGTTTGAAGTTAGCAGAGGTTGGTTCATGAAATTTAAGGAAAAAACTGTCTCCATAACACAAAAGTGCAAGGCAAAGCAGCAGATGCTGATGTAGAAGCTGCAACAAGTTATTCAGAAGATCTAGCTAAGATAATTGATGAAGATGGCTACACTAAACAATAGATTTTCAGTGGAGACCAGACAGTCCTCTATTGGAAGAAGATGCCATGAGGACTTTCATAGGTAGAGAGGAGAAGTCAGTGTCTCCCTTTGAATCTTAGAAGAGCAGGGTACTCTCTTGTTAAGAGCTAATGCAGCTGGTGACTTTAAGTTGAAGCCATTACTCATTGACCATTCCAAAAATCCTAGAGCCTTTATGAATTACGCTAAATCTACTCTGCCTATGCTCTATAAATGGCACAACAAAACGTGGAAGACAGCACATATGATTATAGCATAGTTTACTAAATATTTTAAGCCTACTGTTGAGAACTACTGTTCAGAAGAAAAGATTACTTTCAAAATATTACTGCTCATTGATAATACACCTAGTTATCCAAAAGCTCTGAAGGGGATGTACAAAAAGATTAATGTTGTTTTCATGCATGCTAATATATTTGCATTCTGCAGACTGTAAATCAGGGAGTAATTTTGTCTTTCAAGTCTTATTATTTAAGACATACATTTCATAAGACTATAGCTGCCATAGACAGTGATTCCTCTGATGGATCTTGGCAAGGTAAATTGAAAACTTCCGGAACTGATTTACCATTCTAGATGCCATTAAGAACATTTATGATTCATGAAAGGATGTCAAAATATCAACGTGAGCAGAAGTTTGGTAGAAGTTGGTTCCGACCCTCAAGGATGATTTTGAGGACTTCAAAACTTCAGTAGAGAAAGTAACTGCAGATGTGGTGAAAATAGCAACAGAACTAGAATTACAAATGGATTCTGAAGATCTGAGTGAATTGCTGCAACTTCATCATAAAACTTGAATGGATGAAGAGTTGCTTCTTATGGATGAACAAAGAAAGTGGTCTCTGGAAATGAAATCTATGCCTGGTGAAGATACTGTGAACACTATTGAAATGACAACAAAGGATTTAGAATATCCCATAAACTTGGTTGGTAGAGCAGCACCAGGGTTTGAGAGGACTGATTCCAATTTTGAAAGAAGTTCTACTGTGTTTATTAGTAAAATGGTATTAAACAGCATCACGTGCTACAGAGAAATCTTTTGTGAAAGGAAGTGTCAATTGATGTCGCAAACTTCATTGTTGTCTTATTTTAAGAAATTGTCACAGCTACACAACCTTCAGCAACCACCATCCTGATCAATTAGCAGTCATCAACATTAAGGCAAGAACCTCCACTAGCAAAAAGCTTAGGACTTGGTGTAGGCTCCGATGATTGTTAGCATTTTTTAGCGATAAAGTATTTTGTAAAATTGAGGTATGTACATTTTTTAAGACATAATCCTATAGCACACTTAATAGACTACAATTTATTCATATTCACTGGGAAACCCCAAAATTTGAGTGACTCACTTTATTGCAATATTCACTTTATCGAGGTGCTCTGAAACCAAACCCACAATATCTTTGAGGTATGCCTGTACAGAAGCTTGGGACACGTCCCGAACTTATAATTCAAAATTTGCATTTTCACAAGATTCTCTAATACTTAAAGTTTGAAAAGCACTCCTCTATATCATATAATCAGTAATAATTTTGTTCTCAATTTTCATTGGACCAAGTACATGAGCAATTGCAACACTATATTTTGCTCAATTACATAGACTTTCTTATAAAGAACATGGTTCTCAAAAATTGTGCCAGCACCTTTAGATGAAAGTAAAAAGTTATTAGGATGATCATGTTAATAGTGATTGCATTTACAATATTTACTCTGGAAAATGGTATACAATTGAACTCTTCTCACTATTTAACAAAACCCTCATTAAAAGATTATTCTGAAAAAAATATTGATGGTTATTTGGAAGTGACAGATTTATGCTTTGTCTCCTACCACATTGAAGAAATGTCATAAGAAAACATTATACATCCTCTTATGGGGTAGTTTGTATGTAGATAAGATTACTATCTGTTTTGTTCAGATTTATGACAATGTCTTGGTAGCTTGTCTTCTCCTCAAGAACTTAATTTTTTATTACATAATCATTTGATCTACATGAATTAGTGCATGGGGGAAAGTCAAATTGGTTTTAAATTTAAAAATATGTACTACTATCTTTTAAAATAATTATTTTTAAAAATAAACCAACAAACTCCCTTCCCTGCAAAACAAACAAAAATCTATAAAAATATTTCTCTAATCAGACAAGTCTCTCACCAAATTGACTATGTCACTTAACATATACTGGGCCTTTGTTTTCTATGTCTATAAAATGAGGGGGGTTTACCTGATCGTGAGGTTTTATGATACACATTCAGATATAAAAATTTATCATTATGTGAATCTGCCATTCTCAATCATGCTATTTCATGTATGAATAAACGTACAGTTTGACAGCCTTTCCCAAGATTCCTGAAGCTTAGAATGGCATATGTTTAAATAAGTTTGCTGGAAATGATGAGAAATGGGTTTTAGTGATGTACAATGCTTTCTGCACAGCAAATAAAGCATATGAACTATAAAAATGATGGTCATTTCATTTTTATCACATTTCATCAAATTATTACACATATAAGGCTAGAATTTATGTATGTGGAAAATGTGATTATTTATTAATTCAATGCACATTATCATTGAATTTCTTTCGGCAACTATTGTAAGCTTGACCACGTATAAGAACAATTGGTCTCAGAATGAGACATGCTACAACATCTCATCCATTTCACTGTCCTCAGCAGGAAATCATAGCCACTAAGTCAAATTTCTTGTCTTTCAAAGGGAATCAATATGTGCATCATTTAATGGTATCTTTAGTGCGTGTTATTAGAGAGATGCTAAGATTTTTAAAGTTGATATGTAACAAAAGAGACACAGTCATGATGCAGGTGGTTCACAGAGAGAAGACATAGGGTAAGGCACACATGATTGGTTGTTACCATTTTGCAATAAAAAATAACGGTTGCTAAATTAAACACTTGGTAAAATCACTAATATAAATTAAATTTAATTCTATTTTGGCAAAACACAATTTATGCATGGAAAAGTGACCTTGTCCTTTGTATATGTACAGGCAATCTACAAATTATGAATGCAGTGTTCTAAAAAGGTCCTTTTTAAGTTGATGTTCAAAACCTGAGATTTATTTTTCTCATAGAAATGATATTATAAATGATAATTACATTGTCCAGTCAATCCAGAAAAACCTTTCCAACCCAGAATGTTGCTAAACTGAAATTATCAGGCATTTGGTACAGAGTGTGCCTTGCGAATCGGTACGCAACTTTGAAAGTAGCTTTGTCTAAGTAAAATACTATCCCTTCACTGTAACTGTTATCTGAGTGTTCCTCCTAATCTCCTTTATATCTAAGTTTCTACTCCATAGCTATTCCCTGGAGCAGTTCCATGGCCTTGACCCGGCTCCTAAGTTGGTTCTGGACCCTGGCTAGTGGGGTGTTAAAGCCAGTTTGTACTTGCTTATAAGAGCTAATTTTTATATTTTTAGTTATTTTACAAGCCAGTTTTTTTAACACAGGCAATATTTAATTCTCATTGTATACCTGTATCAAAACATCACATTTACCCTATAAAGATACACAACTATTATGTACCCATAATTAAAAATAAAAAATTTTAAAACATTATTACATATGCTTACAATTAAATTATATTAAAAACAAAGGAAATAAATGATCAGAATTCAGCAGTTCTTAATTATTTTACTACATTCTACTATGATCTCTCGAGATTATTTATATGTGTTGTATCCGTACAGTGGAAATACTATACAGTAGTGTGCTGCTGCATCTCTCTTCCCAACTCTAGGTTCAGGAACATTATATTGGAGGCTTGAAACTGACCATGAGAGAAATGTTTATACTATGAAATCAGCAAACACTATAAATAAAGGCTTGATTTATTTGATTATTGATTTCTAGATTAGGGATTAGTAAAATATAACTCTAGAGCCAATATTTGCCTGCCACCTTCTTTTATAAATAAAGATTTTTTGGAATATAGCCATGCTTATTTACTTCCATATTATCCATGGCTACTTTTGAGCAACAATGGCAGAATTCATTAGTTACGACTCAGAGACTACATGGTCCACAAAGGCTAAAATTGTTACCAAATTGTCATTTAAAGAAAAAGTTCACGAACTTCTTCTGTAAAGAAAATGGTGAAAAAATGTTAATAATTTAAACTTAAAAGTGTATCATATGTGTGTTACATTGAGACTAACACAAAAACTAATGAAATGTTCTTCCAGTATTCTAAAATTCTTACTCAATTCAGTAAAAAAATTAAATGAAGCTCTAAAATTCATTTTTGTTCTTCCACTTTTCCCTTACTTGTTAATATAAACTAAAATATCAACTATCATTTGTGTAGAAATAAACTCATTCACAATGCTATGAGAGGCTTTTTTGCTAAATCAAATAATAACAAAACACTTATTCATTGTTTGATGTTGTGATACAATTGTTAGTAATAGAATTTTATAATATGAATAGTGTATTTCATAAGTTCACATATCAGATTTTATGACAATATGTATTCTGGGAAAAGAGCAGATTGAGACACAACTCCATTTGTCAAATCATTGTTAAATTGCAACCATCCTTAGCTATGGATAGAACAGTTTGTCAAAAACCAAGAAAGCATATAAGAATCAATTGGTTATAAGGAATTTACAATAAAGGGTTTTATATATTTATTATGTTTAAATTGGGTGCTACACAATTTTATAGCAGTAAAATTTATAATAAACTTATGTATATTTCATTAGGGTTATCCACGGAAATAGAAACAACAGGATATGTCTGTGTGTGTGTGCGTGTGTGTGTGTATATGTGTGTGTGTGTGTACAGAGAGAAAGAGAGAGAGAGATTTAAAGGAATCAGCTATTGGCACACGTAATTATGGGAGCTTGATGTGTCCAAAATCTGCATGGTAGGGTAGCAGACAGGAGATCCAGAAAGATTTGCAGTTATAGTCCAAAAGAATTCCCCCTAGCTCAGAGAAGGTCAATTTTTGTCTATTAAGGTCTTCCAGTTAATTGGGTGATGTCTACTCAAATTATGGAGCATAACCTTCCCAGAAACAACCAGAATAATGTTTGATCAAATATCTGGGCACCATGACCCAGTCAAGTTGACATATAAAATTAACCGTCTATATATCTATGTGTGTGTGTGTGTGTGTGTGTGTGTATGTATCACACACATGAATTTTTTTTTTGGAATACCAGTTAAACATTGACAGCACACACTGACCCTGGCCCTCCCCCCACTCTGCCTGTCTTCTAGCCGTCTGCCCACTTCATCCACGTTGTTTAGCTTCCTATAGTGAAGTTAGGGCTGGATGACGGAAGAAGCTCTTCCCTTCTCTGAGTCATGGTACAGATGGAGTCTTGCACTCAATTTGCTACACAATGATTACAGATTCAGTAACTGGTTCAGGGTGTGATTGATGAATGGAGTGGAAATGAGGAGTATGAAGAACCTTCCATCTCTTTTCTTGGTTCAGAACTGAGCAACCTTTGAACTGAACTGCGTCTGTATTTGGCATCCTCTCACCTCCCTCTCTGAGTATGACCCTCTTCTCTGAGCATTGCCCCTCACTGATATCCCTAAGACTGGCTCTGGCCCTTATCCTTTCTGAAGAAATAAAGCCTGGAGTGGATATGGGACAGATAGCTCAGAGAAACCATAAACTTTATAACTGTAAGTCTTGTGTATGCCTAGTCTTGGCAAATCTTGGAATGCTTCCTTTTGCACATTGAATTGGAATACATCTGTATAAAGAAATGGGAGCATGGGCAGCTGATATATATTTATAGGATACCCTTTTGTTGACATTTGACAAAGACCGTAATAAGCTGATGAGATCTGAGTTCAAACACATGATTAGTAATTGGCCCTGCATATGCAAATCTAACAATAAGTTGTATGTTTTTAAATAGTTCTTCCTACCTAACGATATTAACTTAATCTTTAGCTGTGGTCATGATTGGATCAACAGTGTGCTCCTCCTGTGGATCTCCTTCCCTCATTCTCTTTTGTTCATATGTGTGGGCCACCTGACTAGAATGTCTGCCACCCCATTTGATGCCAGAATTTTTCAAGGGATGTGACAAGTGTTCCTCACCTCTCCAAGGATGTCCCTCTGGAAGCTGTATTTATTGATCCTTTCTTATGGATGCTTCAAGTTGCCCCATTATGCTCCCCACTAGAAAAGATATATGATCCCTCCTCTATGGGAGTTCACATAAAACTTTTAACTTTGGGAAATTTTTATGAGGATATGAATTTAACTCAGGTTTCTGCTGTTTGTGGAGTGACCATTTATTTCATGTATAGAAATATCATGAAAGATGTTTGATTTTTGTGGATTTAATCTTAAATAGTTTGTTTCTAAGTGTGCCTCTTAGTTACCTACTACCAATGATTGATTCTAACATTTCAGAAATTATTAAAGGAAAGGCAACTGTGTTGCTTAATGGCATAGTTTATAAACAATGAACTTATGAAATTAAAAGAGAATATTTGTGGATGGAAAATTTAGAAGAGCAAAAAACAATAACAACAACTAAACCCAGATATTTTCTAAGTCTAGCAGATTGATAATACTACAGAAACATAAATAGGATTTTGTTTTTATTTTTAAAACATTTGTATAGTAATTATATATCAGCTGCTGAATATTGGGGAGGCAAAAATTAACATCACAGATGGTATTTTCTCTCCTGGAAATTGTTTAGAGGGAAAACAGAGTGATAGAACAAAAATAAAATGGGTAATATGAGTAACAAAGATTCAGCATAAGGAACAAGGAAATTATAAATTTAAAATCAGCTAACAGGCCAGATGCGGTGGTGGCTCACATCTGTAATCCTAAGCACTTTGGGAGGCTAAGGCAGGAAGATTGCTTGAGGCCAGGGGTTCAAGACCAGTCTGAGCAAAATAGCAATACCCTGTTTCACAAAAAATAAAAAAGTTAGCCTGCCATGGTGCCAGGCATCTGTAGTCCCAGATACTTGGGAGACTGAGGCAGGAGGGTCATTTGAACCCAGGAGTTGGAGGCTGCAGTGAGCTATGATGATACCACCACACTCTAGACCAGGCAACACAGCAAGAATATACTCAAAATAATAATAATAATAATAATAATAATAATAATAATTAAAAATAAACAAGAAAAAAATTCAGCTGACAAAGTAGGTAAGACTTAGCCTAGGCTCTGATGATTCCTAAATAATGTGCAGAAAAGATACTCTTAAGATACTTACCATTTTTTCCTATATCACTAAGAATAACATAAGGAAATGGAGAAAAAACATGGTAAATTAATTGATAAAATGAGTTAAAATATTACTGTTTTTTAATTGTAACAGGTTTTAAAATGTGTAACATATTTCAACTGAAATTAATATATTGTAAAACAACTCAAAGATTTACTGAGGACAATTATATCACAATGAATATAATTACTTTTACAATAAAATGATTAAATGATTAAGAATCTATTTCTCTTTCTCTTTTCCCTTTTATTCAAGCTCAATAACTACTCCCCCTCTTTTTTTGAGAGAAAATCTTATAAATGTGTTCAATTTTAGATAATTCTTCCTCAAGTGTCTAGATGGCAAAAGTTTTGTAGCAAATATAATAGTTCAAAATTGTATAGCTTCAAAATGTTTATTAGGTAGTTAAATAACTATGTGAAATTTAGGAAAGTAACCTAGTGTGGGCCTTTGGATTTGGGACTGATTAGAGAAAAATCTTTTATATTGGGTTACATTACAAAGAAAGAAAGTAAAAAAGAGGCCAAGGAAGAGACCTGAGGACCACTAGCATTTGATAAAGTTGAAGAAAAAGGAACTTTTTGGAAGGAGATGAAGATGACAGGAGAGAGAATCATGTCTGAGAATATAGGGGAAAGAGTTTTAAAAAGGAAGGAAGGGTTCATAGTGGGTTACAGAGTTTCACAAGTGCCAGAGAGTGGACAGAAATGAGGACCGAACATCAGCTGGCACAATTGGAAGTTTATTGGTAACTTCTTCCAGGACGGTTTTCAGTGTTGCTGTGGAAATAGAAGATTGAGAAGCAAGTGGCATAAGATGGAAACAGCAGGTCTAGCTACTTTTTTAATAAAGCCAAAAAAAAAAAAAAAGAAAGAAGGGGCAGGGGGAAATAGAGTGGTAGAGGATGAATGTAAATGCGTAACAAGATGTTAGTAAAACTGGGCTTGTTTTTCTCGTTTTGGCTAAGATCTCAGATTGATAGCAAAACGTGGTGAGTTTTCACAAAATGAGGTGTCAGTTCACTACATTGGGGTTGTCAAGGAAACGGCAGAGTGTCAGGTCTGTGGCTCCTGTCTGACCACCCCACTGCAGCCAATGACTTATTCAAAAAGCAAGACTTATGGGATGGAATCAGAAAAGTTACTCCTCTCCCCATGCCCATAAAAGAGGCTAGAGGTCTAGAGTTGCTTAGGAAAGTACAGATGACTTCTTTGGAGAGAATAAGCAGTGGTTGTGAATCTCCTTGACATTGAGTGAGAGGCACAGTGAGGACATTTCTCAGTTGATAAAAGGAGTTTGGGGGCCACAGTGGGCGAGCGTTTGACATTGAAAGTAGCCTATAGAGAATCAACTAGCTGAGGCTGCCTTGTCCCCAGAGTAGAATATCCGAGACAGCTATAGTCCTTCTGATAGCAGATCAAAGGTGTATGTTTCTCATGGATCAGATGAGACGCACCTGAGAAACACAGCAGGCCTGCCATTGCTGTAGATCCTGCCTCAGAGGCCTGGCGAAGGGCAAGCAGACCTCAGCAGCAGGAGGATGGAGGTGAGGCCCCAGATGACCTGGTCTGAATCAGAATCATAACCAACCAGGTGGTGAAAATGGGTTGGTCTTTGCGAAAAGGACGTGTGGGCGTCAATCCCCAGGGATGGCAGCAGAAGGGCAAGGGGTCCTGGAACCCACAATACCCCTCACAGGATCAAGAGATGGTTTGTAATGGCTGCCAAGCCAACAGAGATCACCATTTTACACTAGCGACAATCAAATAGGACTTTCTTGCCCCTTAACTTCCCACAGAAATGACTGGGGAGAGGAATCCTGGGGGAGAAAGGAAGCGGCCCCAGAGTGAAATGTACAGAAGGGCACATGAATGTTGGGGAGAAGAGTGAAGTACGTTTCTCTGACGCTACCCTGAGTATTAGTTTTCTAGGGCTGCCCTAACAAAGTACCATAAACTAAATGGCTTAAATAACAAAAATATATTATCATCTCACAGTTCTTGAGACAAGAAGCCTGTGATCAAGTGCTAGCAGGTGATGCTCCCTCTGAAGGTGCTAAGGAAGGATCTGTTTTAGGCCTTTCTCCAAGCTCTGGTAGCACTTTGACTTGAGTCAGAATAACTCCAGCCATCACATGGTGTCTCCGTGTGTGTGTGTGTGTGTGTGTGTGTGTTTGTGTGTGTGTGTGTCTAAAGTCTCCCCTTTTCATAAGGACATCAGTTATATTGGATTAGGGCCCACCCTAATGACTTAATTTTAACTTGATTACTACTTTAAAGACCCTATCTCCAAATAAGGTCACATTCAGATGTGCTGAAAACATATCTTTTTTGGGGGAGACACAATTCAACCTATAACACCAAACAAGCCCCAATTTTTGAATGTGCGGTTATATATAAGCAAAAGAGGGATTAATTGATGTACGGAAAATGGGAGAGGATTTGAAGTTAATATCTTAGCTTCACACTGAGAAAAAGGGTCTTCTTTAAGACTGAAAAGAAGTAGGAAAGGAAGAATGGTGGTAGGCTCAGGTGGTATAGGAAAAGTTATAGGGACACAGGTGGGTATAAGAAAACACAGTTTGCCGAAGGGTATCTTCTTGGGAATCAGAGGGACAGCAAGGTGGGCTGGGTCAAGTGGCCACGGGGAATAGCAGGGGAGTTGCTGAGGGAAATGGATTAATAAAGAGTGAAAGAGAAGTAAAGATTGACCTGTGTTGTGAGGAGGCCAAAGAACAGAAACCAGGAACTTTTCAGTAGCCTCAACCACACTGGTGGTGTGGTTTTTATTTTTGTATTTTTTTTTTTTTTGTATCCAGTGGCACTTAGGTGTTTGAGGATAGAAGAAGAGAAAGTAAAATTTTGAAGCAGTATGGCAGAAAAGCAAACCTCCTCGGAGTTGGGGGAATATAGGGTTGAATTTTATCTCTGACACTAATTGTACAGCAAGTTTACAAACTTTCTGGAAAGTTATGTTTTAATAATTTGTAAAATGGGTAAAATAATACAAGATTTTATGAAAATAAAATGATAGAAGGAAAATGTTTAATATACTACTTGATGTATAGAAGGTAATCAATAAATAGTTTTATTATTGTTATTATTGTTCTGTTTTTATTGTTAAGACTGTCATCGTCTCATCACTATCAGCATTTTTCAGGTTTGGAGCTTTGGTGCGTACTTAGAGTAAAAGGAAACAGAGGCATTCATTGAGTTTTCATTTAGGCTTTTTTTCCTCTGTAACAAATTACCACAAGCTCAGTTACTTAAAAATATCACATTTATTAATCGTTTCTGTGAATAAGAATTCCAGGCATGCTTAACTGGGTCTTATGGTGTTAGCAAGACTGTATTCTCATCAGGAGGCTCGACTTGGGAAGAATCCACCTCCAAGGCCAATTTGTTGGCAGAGTTCATTTCATTGAGGCTGTATTACCCAGAGTCCTGGCTTGTAATTGGCTATGGGCTGAAGGCTCCCTCAGATGCTACTGCATCCCACAGTTCCTAGAGACCACTCAGAATTCCTTGACACATGCACTCCTTCAACATGACCATTTACTTCGCCAAGCCCACAATGAGCATCTCTAGCTCCAGTCTCCTCAGACAGTCTTATGTAATGTAACCTATTCAAGAAGTGACTTCTCAGCCCCTCACCCACATTCTATGGTTAGAAGCAAGTCACAGGTGCCACTCACACTCCAGTGGAAGGGCTCTCACAATGGTGAGAACACCAGGAATTGGAAATGATTCAGAGAAATAATTTAGAGTCTGGTCTGTCTGTCACCGCTGCATCAGGAAGTCCCCATTGAACAACCAGTCTACAAAATGTATTGACTTGATATGCTCTTTCTCTCTTTTTCCTATATATATTAACAAATATCTCCACTTCCTTTTGACCACCAATGAAGTTGGGTGGGTAGGAAAAACACATGATTTAAATAGCACTTGTTGGGTAGCTTATGTCTGTAATCCCAACACTTTGGGAGGCTGAGACGGGAGGATCATTTCAGGCCAGGAGCGCAAGACCAATCTGGGCAACATAGTAAAATCTCATTTCTACAAAAAAAATTGTTTTAATTTAAAAAGTTTAAAAAAATAAAAGGTACTTGTGGTGACCTTCCACTAACAACAAAACAGCCAAACATAAAACAGTCCATTAAAGTATGCATATAAGTCAAATAACAAAGTTTTTTCTAAATCAAAACTTATTAAATAATTATCTTAAAAGAACCACAGTTTGGCATCAATGTAGCCAATATGCAGATAAAATAGAAAGCCCATCAAACCTTCGTGCTCTTTTATACAATCCTACCATCATAGGCAGTTTCTAGAGAAAGTTCTTTGCGGGGAACATGGCCAGTGTTCCCTGCAAAAAACCAGGTCCCTTTGGTAGAGTTGCAAGGGATAAGAAAATAATAGAGAGAAATGGAAAATGGAAGAAATAAAAGAATACACTGAGACAAAGATATAGTTTTATAAGTTT
>CAUYRB010017973.1:0-11090 GCA_963574695.1 Propithecus perrieri | reverse complement strand
TTGGGAGGTACTTTATGAAGGAGGCCCCCTCATGAATGGCATTATGACCCTCATACAAAGAGGCCAGAGAACTATCTAGCTATCTTTCTACCAGGTGAGGATACAATAAGAAGTTGGCAGTCTGCAACCTGGAAGAGGGATCTCACCAGAACCCATGATGGCACCCTGATCTCGGACTTCCAACCTCCAGAACTGTTGAGAAATAAATTTCTGTTGTTTATAAGCCATCCAGTCTATGGCACTTTGCTGCAGCCCAAGCTGACTAAGACAGTACCTGAATTCAAGCACTGGGTAATGAGTTGGGATACTTATGGGTACTTCAACTGAGTCTATTTATTTCTCAAGTTAACATTACAGTAATATTGACTCTTCTTGTGTGTACTATTCCATGAGTTTTGACCCATATATAGATTCATGTTACCACCACCATATAGAACAGTTTTATGACCTCATAAAACTCCCTCGTGCTGTCCTTTGTAGTCACACCCTCCCCCTAACTGCCAAACCCTGGAAATCATGACCTGTTCTCCATCACTATTGCTTTGTATTTTTTAGAATGTCATCTAAAGGAAACGACACAGTATGTAATCTTTTGAGATCGGCTTCTTTCACTCAGAAAAAATTACTTTGAGACTAATCCAAATTGCTATGTCAACAATTTACTCCTTTTTATTGCTTAGTAAGGATAAACCATAGTTTGTTTATCCATTTACCCACTGAAGGGCATTTGGGTTGTTTCCAGTCTTTGGAGATTATAAATAAAGTTGTTACAAACACTTATGTATAAGTTTTTGTGTGAACACAAGTATTTATTTCTCTTGGGTAAATACCTAGCAGTGGGATTGCTGGCTCATATGGCAAGCATATGCTTAACATTATAAGAAACTGCCAACGAACTTCCCAAAGTAGCTGTAGCATTTTGCATTCCCATCAGCAATATGTGAAAATTCCAGTTGCTTCACATCCTCACCAGCACTTGGTATTGTCAGAATGTTTTATTTTGGCCATTCTTATAGGTGTAGAGTGGAAACTAAGTCTTTTGGGCTCCTGAATTTTGAACAGCATATAGTCAGATTTTGAGAATGAAAGAATCATCTAAAATAATATCTTAATTGATTTGGTTGTTTGTTTAGATAGCAAAGGATCCATACCTATGTAGTATGAAAAACAACAATGAATTGATTACATAAAAGTAGATAGTGGCTAGGGAGATGGATGCAATCCAGTAGGTAACAAGGGTACTCTAAGATATAGATAATATTTTATTAATAGGGCAGGATGGTAGGTACATAGGATGTGTTTTATTATTCTTGAAACTATACCCATGTGTTTAATATATTTCACAATAAGAAATTTAAAAGAGCTATGTTTGAGCACAAAACACAAAAAAAGCAATGCAGAAAAAGATTGTAAAACTTCTCTTTCAGGAGTGCAAGTATAGTGAATTAAAAGAAACTAAATAAAAGCATTTTGTAGAATTTGAACGTGACACTTTGTTAAAACTTTTTCTTAAAAACCTGTTTAAACTCAATTTCTTTAATATTTTAGTGCTTGTGAATATCCCACAGGCCAAACTGCTAATGGGCCGGTTTATTGATGGGCTTGTTTATTCCCAGAGGCCTTAATCTATATGCACTCGAAGGGCTGGTCATGGTAAAGCCATTCTGAATGGCTGGCAAAGAGTAGCTTATTCCTAGAAATCAAGACCAGGATGGGACCTGAGTCAAGAAATACATCCAACATTTCATTTTGACAACTCACAGACTTTTAGACACCCCCCAGGACACCATCTGGACTACAGAACTCTTCAGTAGTTCTGGTTGTCGACAATACCTTGTAAGAGGTCTGTTACCTGTGACAACACTGGGGATTTTGGAGAGGAAGCTCTTGACTGTTCTGATGGGCACACCCCCTGTCTTGTCATCTTGCATCTTTGTAATGATGTCTTCAATCTGAAAGAGGTTAAACAAAAGAAGTGTTATTTTCTCCCACAAAAAATAACAATAAATGATACCTTTATAAATAGCCCAAATGTGTAAATATGGTTGCCAACAATAGATAGCAGGACAAGCCCCCACCTAGCTGGTCAACAAATATCAGTATCTGCTATGGACCACGTGCTGGGTGTGGGGAGTCCGGAAGGTACTATAAAAGAGCATAGGATATATTCTAGAAGAATAACCCTCCCACTTCAACAAGGTAAGGAGGAAGAAATACATCAGGATTCTCGATGGGATCCAACATGTAATTCAATATGTACATGATATGCTTCCTCCTTTTTCCCAAACTGGGTTTATATATAGGTTGATCCATAGGAAATTGCCATCTTCAACTTCCCCATGGCCATTCCCTGTGGTTTAACCGAATATGTTAATGTAGATTAACATACTACTATTAGGAATTGCAGGCAAAGCTACCTTTGGGACCAGAGAAAGACACAGCCAGAGTCACATGAGAGAAAAATAAGACTGTAAATCAGGATATGGCAAGCCCTGATCTAGAGAATCTGGAAAACAAGTCTCAGTGGTTGTGGATGGTGGCCTGTGGATGGTCACCTGAGCCAGGACTAAGGGTCCTCTCCTTCTGGGCTAAATGAGACCACACTGTCAGGAGAAAGACCATGGTGACTTGTGACATGGATCCATGTGACATCTTATTGGTGAAAACAGAACAGAGTGGGGATGGACTGATGAAGATGCAGGTGCCTAAACTGGGAAGCCAATTTGTAGCTAAGAATTTACAAGCTGGGTGTAATTTCCTGGGTAGATATCTTCAGAATAAGATACAGAAAAAAAATCTATAACAAGGACACATATCTTTTTGTTTGGGGAGGGGAGAAAAACTGAAGAGGTGGAGGAAATAATGTTTACTATTATCACATATTTTGTTCCCCTAACCAATAGCAGTAATCGCTTTGAAACACCAGGATGGATTCTCTGAATGATTCCTTAATAGAGTCACATAATCTTAAGGCTGGAAATTTAAGCTATAGCTCATCTAGTCTAACATACCACTATTGCAATTTGAGGTTAAGTGATTTTCTCAAAGACAAATGACTAATAACTTGTTTGATAGAAATAGATAACTTGTCAGAGGCAAAGTTAGGACTTGCCATAGTATCATCCTCGTCATTATGAATAGCCAGCATATATTCAAAAATGTATTATGTACTAGGTACTATTCTAAGTATTTTATAGACAGTATCCTGTTTAATTTTCATAATTATTTCATAAAACAGATTCCACTATTATCCTCACTTTTTCAGATGAAGAAACTAAGATTTAGGGAAGTGTAACAATCAGGGTAGAGTGGGTTAAGTTGTGGTAGCAAGTAATCCCCAAAACGTGACTGGCTTAGCACAACCAAGTTTATTTCTCTTTCATGCTCTCTGTCTAGCACAGATCAGCAGGGGACACTACTCATTTAGTTACTCTAGGGCCTGGGCTGATGGAGCAGTCACCATCTTCAATGTTGCTGGTGACTGTGCCAGAGGGACAAGAGAGAATTCTGGAGAGTATCTCACTGGATATTAAACGATATAGCCCAGAAGTTACATATAACATGCTTGCTCACAATTCTTTGGCCAGAACAAGTCACATAGTACTACCCAGCCACAAAGGAGCCAGGGGGGCCTCAGTCCTCTGGGTACCAGGAAGAGAGTGGAACTAAACATCTGTGATCAACATCAGTGATGACTGAAGCAGGTAAGCAACCTTCACGACCTTCACAGGATGTCACACCTACCCAGTTGCGCAGTCAAGACTGAAGTCAGCTGCAGACCCCAGAGCTCAGGCTTCCAACCCCTGAGACATCCTGCCTCCCAGTAAGATTCTCAGAAAAGCAACCAAGCAGGGAGACCATTCTCACCTGTATATTTCTGGGTTTCCCTGAGAAGGACTGAGAGTGAGAAGGAATCCTAAGCTCCCCGCCCTTCAGGCGGTAGATGAGGGTAGCAAGCTAGAAGAAAGGGTCATTCCCTGAAGACCTGCATCTGTTAAACGACCACAGAAGAAGGATCTTCATCCACATTCATATTAATAATAGTCTTAGCTATTGCCAGCCTTCTGTCTCCTAAACTCAACACAAAAATTTGGAGTAGTTTGAATATTACTAATTGATAGCCAAAGAGAGCTAGTCTTAGAAAAATGGTCACATTTTCCAAGTCATCTATGCTTTTGATTTAGTACAGAAGCATCAGTGACATCGACGGTTTCTAAGAAAATGGCCAGAAAATCATTGAGAATTGGAGGGAAGCCAATAATTTAATTCAGTTAGACCCCAGACTGGACATGGCATGGTAACAATTTCCAGCCTCTGTGGCTGTGGGCTGGATTTTAAGGATTGGTACCGCGATGCCTTTCTCCTCTGCTCAGTGTATTTTCTTCATCACACAATTGACCCTTAAAATGTCTTATATACTAAAGAGGAAGTCCTGTCTTCTTATGTTGGCCTGCAATGTACCAAGGAAGTATATCACTCATCACAGTTATAGCCAGATCAAAAGCACAACCGCCACAACTGACCAGAAAGGGACTGCACTTCAGCAGTAGTTTACAACATCACAGGCATGGAAGGATGAATTATTGGCCCCCAATTCCCGGCTTCTCCATCATATGAATATATACCTGAATCCTTGACCTGGCCTCATGGTGGGCAGAGAGTCCACCCCTTGGCGCTGGGGCTTGGCCATGTGACTTGCCTGGCTGCTGGGATGCTATCGAATGCGATGTGAGCAAAGGCTTGCAATGCGCCTGCATGGTTGTGCTCCCTCTCTTCTCTTGCCCTCTCGCCTTTTCCATGAGAAGAACATGTCTCAGTTGTTATTCCGAGGACTATGAGAGACATCTGGAGCAAATGGTACTGAACCCATAGCTAGATCAGCCACACCTCAGCTGACCTGTAGACTCATGAGCAAGAAATGCTTATTGTTGTCTGCCACTAAGTTTGGGGTGATTTGCTCTACAGCAAAATTAAGATATAACAGGGCTCTGAAAAAAATGCATCTATCAAAAATTGCTGAAGTCACAAGTACTTGACAATCGGAGTCAATGAATCTTAGAATTGGGGTATCTTTGAATCTAACCCTTTTGAAGAATGCAGAAATTCAATTACACCATCTGCCATCTATTAAAAACTCCTAGGAGCTACACTATTTCAGGTAGCCCATTCTACTGTCGCGCCAGATAAATTTTTGATAACTGTGTTTGATTCTTGAGCATAGCCTGCTACAATATCAGCTAATAATACTCTCTCTGAAATTCTTTCTCATGGTTTCTGGAGAATTCCCAAGAGTACAGACCCAATAAAATTTACAAGTGGGCTCTCAGGAGCTGATAAAAATAAAGACAGGCATTTTCAGAATATCTATTTCATGATCAATACTCCCCTAGGTATTTTAATTATTTAACTTATTCCTCAGTCTTAAAAGTTATTTAGTACAGATGTTGAAATTGAGGCTCAGAAAGGTTATGTGATTTATCCAAGGTTCCATGGCTAGTAAGCGGCAAAGCCAAGATTCCTACCCAAGTCTTAATGCCTCCAATGTACAGCCCTGTTTATCAGATCTAAAGCTCATCTTCTATTTCTCAGATATTCAGAAAAACGTGACTACACTCCTTCTCTGAGTCGTGTAGCTATTAGGTTTAGCAATGGGGCAGATCCTGCAGGGGTAGTTATCGGAGGCATGAACCCATTGAGTGCCCCAGAGCCGGGCTGATCTCTATGCACGTTACCTTTCCCAGTGGCATATATCAAGGTTGGTGCTTTGTTTGCTGTGGATCCCAGGGCACTTTCCAGAAGAGACTGGTGTCGCCCCTTATACTATGACCCATTAAATCTTGAGCTGAATGTGGCACCCAAAGAAAGCTCTCAGTCCCACTGCCACCTATTGGACTTCAAGCGTTAACTTTCCCACTTCTAGTATTTTTGATTCATGTCTTCCTTGCTGGACAACAAGCATAATTTATTTTACCTTTAAAAAAGGGCAACTCTTTGCCCTCTATGGCCTTAGTTGATTACAAGTGCAGAGCAGAGGCATATATATGCAGCCTCTCATCTTCCTCCTTAGGTTCAAACCCTTTTGTAGGCAGCGGCTGCACCTGGGCTTTCATTTCCATTTTCTTAGCTAACATTTGTTGAGTATTTACTCTGGGCCAGACACATAAACTTATTTAATTCTGAGAGGAGGCAGATGCTTATATCCCCTGTCGTGGACAAGGGAACTAAGACTCATGCTGGTATCCTCAGCCAGTGCCTACTGACATCCTTTCCAGACACTTTCAGGCCCTTAATACCATTTGCTTCAAATGGAAAGTTTATCGCAGTCCTAAAGGGGTGGAGGAGGATGCAGAGAAATCAGTCTAAATAATCTGATTCTCAACTGTCTCAGGATTCATTTCTGCCAGTGACTGCCACTGCCTTGCTGCTCAGGGGTCTCTCTTTGTCCCATGGGTTTGGTTAGATTTATCTTCCACTGGCAGATCACAGCTCCTGGGGTGAGGATGGGGAGATGGGAAGGTATATACTTATGATTTCTTGACTGTTCAGTGCCTTCTAACATCTGACACCTTTTGTTCCTAAGGAAGAGCAAAACCAATTCCCTAACATCCTTTAATAGGAAGTTCTGTGTCATTAGGGAGGACGTGTGGCCTTAAGTGTCACTGTGCCAATCAGTCAGCAGGTGGTCCTTATGTGACAGCCAAGCGGTGCAGAGAAACCACTTTGCCAGCTCCGCCGGTTCTGCCTGGATGGGCCACAACAACCAAGATGCTCTTCTCCAAGGAGCTCAGAGCTCAGAGCTGATGCTCAGGTAAAACATTCTTCCAGACAGCAGGAAGATGGAAACCATTACACTGTGGAGTGGGCTTTCTTTTAAATAAGAAGTATTATTTAAAAAGTCTACATAATTCTCCGCAGTAGCCCCAGAGTGTGAGAAGGGAGTAAAGAGAAGCAATCCTCTCTTTATGAACCAAAGCTGCAGCGAGACAGTAGGAAGAACACCAGACCGAGGCCCGGGACACCTATTGGCTTTGGCTTCTCCCACTTGCTGTGTTGACCTTTGACAAGTTGCTTAAGCTCTCTGGACTTGACCTGCTCATCTCTACAATGATCAGCCTGGTTGCTAAATGAAGGTTTCTAGTTCTAACACATAAGAGGCTCCTCTGACATCTCTGGTTTGACAAATGCAAAATGATGTCTGTGAGGAGGCAGGGCAGGCAGCCAGGTTTCTGGGCCCTTCTCCCCATGTTGCCTGTCTCCCCAGGGGGATTCATGCAAACACTTCCCTGTGCTAAGAGGTGCAAGGCGGGGCAAGGGAAGAGTACTGGGCAGGGCTGGGAAGTTTCTGATGTTTTTAGAAACCACGCTGGACAAACGGCATCAGAAGCCAGGCAGAGATACGACCCAGAGAGGCCCTGACATGGCTGGTCCTGCCCAGCCCCTGCCTCTTGCCTGTGCTTGGACGGATGACACTCCTAATGGAAATGACAAAGGGACAATGTTAGTTTGGTCTGTGCAAATTCATGATCCAATGAACAAATTTATTTAGTTCTTCCAATTTTTCCTCCATGGAGATTTAAAAAAACTTCAAGTATAGGCAAACGATGTTGTGATTATTAAAAAAAAAATCCACCACAACTTCAGCGAAGAAGGCAGAGTGTGCCTCAAGCATGAAGCTCCTTTTTATCAGAGCGTTTCATCTTGACTTTGCAATCCGTTGCCTGTCACTTCACCTTCTGCCTTTCATTAAAGCCCCTTCCTGTTCTGGTGTCTGTGAATGCATGAAAATGACTCCTTGGACACCATCTTATCTGCCCGGAGGCAGGGATCGGAGCTGGCAAATGATAATCATATTTCTTAATCCAAAATGTGCATGCTTCACTGGGCAGGCTCTGCCCCACATGTGTTTCAGAAGATCAGGCCATTTCTCTTTTCTATTTTTAAAAACACAACACACTGCTATTTTCAACTTTTAAATGTATTCAGGTTTACTCATTGGTTTAGAGGACATTTATTGAGCACCTATGAAGTTTCAAGCACTGTGTTAGTTTCTATGGCTAAAAAGCAGGTAAAAGATGGAATCTATTCTCTTTCCTCACGGATGAGCACATTTCAGAGTGATTCGGGGATCTAGGCACAGAGTTAAGGCTGTGTTGGAGACAGCAGAGCTAAGTGTGGGTTCCAAAGACGTTAGAGGTGAAACGCTAACAAATAGCACCTTAGGAGGCCCTCGGGACAGGAACCGTCAAGGCGCCCACCCTCTTTCACCATCCCATTCACAAGACTGATTTCAAGGGCATGAGGGGGAATTTGGAGATTCCACACACTAACGACGACGATGACTGAAATGCCTGTTAATTTGTTTTTGGTTAAACCTACTTTTGAATCCTTACTTTATCAGTCAAGGATGCTTTTGATGGAAAGTAACAACAACAAAAAATCTGACCTCCATACACGGGGGTTGATTTTTTCCACATATGAAGCAGTCTGCGTGTGGGTGGTGCTGACATTGCCGCAGTGGCTTGGTTCTATGACAGCCACTGTCTTGGTCTTTCTCTCATGGCTGCCAGATGGCTGCCTGGCTCTAGGCATCCCCTCTCTGTGAAAGGTGGGAAGAACAGGGAAGGGTCCTTCCTAGAAGACCCCAACGGATTGCTGCTCAAGTCTAAGGCCAGAACAGGGTCACATGGCTATGTCTAGCTGCACAGGAGGGGGCAGGGGAAGAGGGTCTTCCACTTTTCCAGCCTCTATACCATAAGGGAGCAGGGGAAAAGAGAATGGAAATGGGGTTAGGTTAACCAAATAACACCGTCAGCCACAAAGACCCTGTATTAAAGAACATTCAAAGGATGGTAGGGCAGGCCCTGATTCCTCTCTGATCTGTTTTCTGCATTTCAGCCTATATGATGTTCTTAAAAGGGAAAATTTGATCATTTAACTCCCACACTTAAAATTCGTCTGTGGTGTCCCAGTGCTTATCTTGTTGTAAGCTCTTAGTGGACCCTCTATCTTTCCTCCATGTCAATTATCACTCTAATTTGTATTTACATCTCCCATTAGACTGTTTTGCTCATCACTGAATCCTAATAGTACTCAGTAACTATTTCTTGAATGAATATGTCAATAAATGAATGCATACATGCATGACATGAGTGCTGTATTCTTAAAGAACTTTATCTTGGATTCCAGCATTGAGTAAGAATCTTAATATATTAAGAAGGTCTTGGGGATAGTGAGGTTTTCAACTGAAAGTAAATTTGGTATTTACATTTAAGATCATTTTGCTTTAAGAATGGGTTCCATAAACAGAAGTCTCAAGATTTCATGAACCTTAGCAACAATGCTCAGGGAAAAGCTCCACCGGCACCCAAGTACCAGTTGAGCTAGGAGCCAGTCCCCAAGGCACCGTGCCTGACATTACCCAGAGGAGGTACCAGGGCAGATGGATGAAGCAGCATTATTTGTTTTGTCCCCTGGAAGCTCACTTTTATGGTTTTAATGTTGCCATATGTAGTGCTTCATAAATTACTTTTATGGAAAACATTTAATTTTTCCCATTTAATTGGAGAGAAAAGCAGGCAAGAATGACATTCTAAGTCAGAGATCAAATGGCTTGTCAGTGATACTTTAGGGAAAATGCCTCCCCTGAGCTTGACTGACATAAACAAGCCTTAGAAGGCATCATTTTTCTTTTATAAGAATCTGCTGTTTGCTTTGCAATATGAGTGGAGGAGGTCCTTTGGGCAGGCCATGGATTGAGGAACCTCTGACACAGGCCAGCTACAATGCAGATGAACACAATGGACACTGGCCAGTGAAACATTCTAGCAACTGCTGAAGACCTTTATTATAATCTCCTCAAATTACCCTGAACTGAATGTGTCATCTGCTTCTTGTTGGGAACCATCCCTTCTTTTTTTTTTTTTTTTTTTTTGAGACAGAGTCTCACTGTGTTGCCTGGGCTAGAGTGAGTGTCGTGGCATTAGCCTAGCTCACAGCAACCTAAAACTCCTGGGCTCAAGCGATCCTCCTGCCTCAGCCTCCCGAGTAGCTGGGACTACAGGCATGCGCCACCATGCCTGGCTAATTTTTTCTATATATTTTTAGTTGCCCGATTAATTTCTTTGTATTTTTAGTAGAGATGGGGTCTTGCTCTTGCTCAGGCTGGTTTCGAACTCCTGAGCTCAAACAGTCGGCCCGCCTCAGCCTCCCAGAGTACTAGGATTACAGGCGTGAGCCACTGCGCCCGGCCACAAACTTGTGTTTTTTATTTAAAACTTCACAATAGAAACTTTTTTCTCATCACTGCCTTAATATACACCTCACTCTTTTTTGTACACCACATAATATTTCATTGTATGCATATGCAATAATTTATTTTGCTCAATCACCTATCGGTGGATATTTGAGTAATTGCACCTTTTTATCGTTACAAGCAATATTATCATAAATTTCCTAGCACTTATGTCTTTTCCCTCTTTGTGTTGTTGCTTGAGTTCCTGTAAAATAAATACAGAAAGTGGCATTTTCTCAAAAAGAATGAACATAAATTGCAAATAAGCTGTAGCAACAAAAATTTTTCCTAAAATTTATGAGTGCCCTCTTTTTCACACTCTTTCTAGTACTCGATTTGTTTCTATTGCTCATCTTCAAGTGAACCTATTTTTCTTGAACTTTAGAAGGAAGAGCTCCCTATTTTGTTGTTTTGATGTTGTGTTAAAAAATGTGGCACCATTTTCTGAGATTTCCTGGCTCTGTTTCTCTTCCACAATTTTACCTGGACAGTATTTTTCCTTTGTCTCCTTTTCTTCCTGCTATTCTCAGTAATTGCTCTGCATTGTAGCGGCATTTTGTCTTAAGAGGCAACAGTGGGCAGACTTGAGAGTTCATTGGGCTTTGACCGCTCCAGACCTCTCAGACCGTATGAGAGAGCCCTTGCAGTCGCCTGTTTCTGGAAGTGCAAATCCCCTCCAAGTTTCAGCTTTCCTTCTAAAATTGGCCCTCCAACTTTCCATGAGTATCTCTTGGCTGTTTTTGTTATCTCGAGTCTGTCAGAAGTCTGTGGCTTCCCTCTGATTTCTCTTGTACAGATG
>CAUYRB010017970.1:0-18764 GCA_963574695.1 Propithecus perrieri | reverse complement strand
CTTTTTTTTTTTTTTTTTTTTGAGACAGAGTCTCACTCTGTTGCCCTGGCTAGAGTGAGTGCCGTGGCGTTAGCCTAGCTCACAGCAACCTCAAACTCCTGGGCTCAAGCGATCCTACTGCCTCAGCCTCCCGAGTAGCTGAGATTACAGGCATGCACCACCATGCCCAGCTAATTTTTTCCATATATTTTTCGTTGTTCGATTAATTTCTTTCTATTTTTAGTAGAGATGGGGTCTTGCTCTTGCTCAGGCTTGTCTCGAACTCCTGAGCTCAAACAATCCACCCACCTCGGCCTCCCAGAGTGCTAGGATTACAGGCGTGAGCCACTGTGCCCAGCCTCTACCTAACTTTTAAAAAAATAAAATTTATAGGTAATCTACTCATACTGTGTGGATGAATACAGGATATGGCATTTCCCATCACTGTGTTCATATCTCCTCCTCAGGTCTATAACAGGAGGCTATGTTGTACACTCCTGTCAGACCCATTCCCACCAGTGTGGCAGCCATCAGAGTGCTCCTCATGTGAGATCTATACTTGACTAAGGATCCCAGCTGCTGTGCTATAATCCATTGCTGTGTTTACACTGAGGTCACACTTTCCATGAGCTGCTCCCAGAAAAGACTGAGCACAGCTGGGATATTAAGGCTGTCCTGTTCTTGGTTCTCCTCTGATAGGCAAATTTGGCTTACAGAATCTCTGTCTCCTTATCAATCTTTCCTTGGAACTGCACTGCAGTCTAAAACCCTTCTACCTAAGCCTCCTTCCTTCTTTCCCCTGATCCTTCACTCAAGGTCACACCTTGAGTACCTACATCACATATGACAGCAATCCCAACCTCCTACACATCTCTCACCATTTTCTCTCAAAGATATTTCCCTAAGTAAATTTATTACACATATATACTGTTTTGATATCAGATTCTCAGAGCACCTGGACTAACACATCCCATCTCTGATACACTGAGACTGGATCTTCTCCAACCTACAATACTTTATTCTCTGGAGCACATTAAATAAACAAGCAAGCACACAAGAACCCAAAGCTACTATCTCTAATAGACACTTCTACCAGGTTTGGAATGTTTTTCATTCCAAACCAGGAAGAATGTTTTTCATGCTTGACTACATTATTTTACAACGTGAAGATGACAGTTCCTAGGATGAAATATGTCACTACTGGTGCCCTTGATTTCTTGCCTTGGTGTTTTCTAGGAGTTGAAGTCATTGAATAGGTGTAATACATTGTGTTTGAGGGGAGAAAGTGTTGGACAGAGGTTGAGGGAAGAAGTACTCTGGCTGCCTCAAATAGCAATGTTCATGAAGCAGAGAACTGGCTGCCAGTTTGCTGGCTGTTACAACCCCTAAGTCCCATAGATAGTTGTCTAGGGATGAAGTAGATTTTTTCCCTACCTTCTTTTGGTGGAAGGGCCTGTTCTATTTCTTGAGGCAAAGCATAAGTAGGCCACTGTTTTCTTTAACCCAGCTCTGGCAGTATTAGAGTTTGTAGAAGTAACTCTCACTTTCTGGCAATAGATTGTCATTCTAATTGAGGATATTGTAAGTTATTGTTATTTCTTTGTCTTTCCTATATGTTTTACTGGGAAGTTAGAAAAGGCTACAATAGGGCAATTTACTCCAAAATCTGATATTTCTACAGTTAATTGGCCAGGAACTAGATACTGTAACTTTTATTCACTTATATGTGTTTGCCAACACATACACACACACACACACACACACACACACATCTACACACACACACATGGACTAGAGATAGAATTAGGTGCTCAAGAAAATGTTTTAAATTGGGTAACTTTCAGCTAGTTGCTTGATCTATGTGATCTTGGTAATACCTTCATCAAATGGTGTATTTTAGGATTGCATGAAATAAGAATCTTCTAACTATTCCTGTTGCAGCCTTTTACTGCATAACAAAAGGAGCAAAATTAGTTCTCTTTTCCTTCCAATCTAGAATTTATTTTTCTTTTGATCCGTGATGCTTTGGTTTCAAAAGTAATGTCTGCCAAAAAATGAACAAGTCTCTCTAACCCCTGTCTTCTGCTAATCACTGATCTTAATCATAAACTAAGCCTCTTAAACTTCACTTCAGGCTATACCTTGACCCACAGGCTAACTTCAGGCTAATATTGCTGTTCAAATAGAGGTTCAAAGTAGAGATTTATGCATCATATTCTAGCTATGCTGTAGGAAAGTCATGTAACCTCAGGCAAATCATTTAACCTTTCTTCATCTATAAAATGGGATAATGATGCCTACCTCACAGGATTGTTGTGAGAATGAGATGAGGGGCCCATCTATGAAGGGTACTATTCAGTGTCTAGAACAGAGCAGGCATACAAAAATAAGCTAAAATTAAGACTTAGCCGAGCCCTGATCCTGGCCATGGACTGAGACTCTATCTGAATCCTCCTATTTCATACTTTATACTATTTCACTATTTTACTTATAGTGGCCATATGAGAAGATGTGAATGGACTAAATCTATATCCCCCATATGGACCATCTATCTCTCTTTAGCTTCCCTGCCTCTCCTGGTCTCAGTTCAGTTTTCCATAATGAAAGCAACTTGGCATGGCTACATGTCATGGAAAAAAATAACCTTAGTACAAAATGAGAGGTTAGAGCTAGAAAGGAGCTTAGAGACTACCAGATCCAAATTTTTTTTTTTTTGGTTTGTTTGGTTGTTTTTTTTTTAATGAGGAAGGTCATGCAGGAAGACAGCATAAACACAAGCCTTGATCATTCTCTCAGTGTAGAGTTCTTCCCCAGCATCAGAGGCCTGCATAGGTGGAGAAACACCAGGCAGAGAGGAGTGCTACCACTACCCCTACGTTCTTAGGGTATGGGCACACTGCCACAGCATTACCCATATTAGGAGGAGCAGAATCTCTGCATGTAGGTGTCTATTCATGGGGTTCAGAAGCCAAACAAACTTCCCACTAGCCATATAAACTTTTTTTGTTGAGGCTTATGTACAGTGAAATGCACTGAACTTAAACATTTGATTCCATGGGTTTTGATAATGTATACACCTGTGTAACCATCCTAATCAAGACTTAGAATATTTTTAACACCTCAGAAAGTTCCCTTGTAGCTCCTTCTATTCACTCTCTACCCCTCCATAGGCAACCACTCTTGATTATATTACCATAGATTAGTTTTGTCTTTTCTTGAACCTTATGTAAATACTTCATATAAATGGAGTCATAGTACATGAAACCTTTTGCATCTGACTTCTTTTAATCAACCCTCCATATTGTTAAATGCATTCACAGTATTTTCTGGTATTTTTTTTCTCAATAGTATTCCATTATGTGTACATACCATAGACTACGCACTAGGGGTCACATCCCAAATATAGCTTCTACTTACCTTGGGTAAGTCATGCAACCTTTTTAAGCCTCATTTTCCTCATTCATAAAATGAGAATAATGCAGTCTACCTCTCAGAATTTGATGTACACCTATCAGCGCCACTCCTAAAACAGTAAGTGTTCAGTACAGACAGCTATACTCACAGAATCTCTGTATACTTATTACTCTAGGGATTACTGTGTCCAACTCCTTTATTTTTCAGATAAGGACAGAGAGGCCCAAGGCCTTTCTGCTGGAAGTAGCACTCAACGCCTCTTGATGCCCTGCACTGTGCTTGTTCCACTGCTCCACATGTATTTTGCAGAAAGGCCTTGTTAGGTTACCCCAAATCGTACGCAACTGAAAAGTGCTTTCTTTCTGAGGACTGTCAAAATACTCTCCTGATGAGAACCTAAATAAATAGTTTTCTGAAACCTTTCAGATTTTTTAATAAGTCAAAATACACTTTTCTGACAGCATAATTGCTTTTCATAGCGGGGCCTTAGATCTGCACTATAAAAGAATAATGCAACAGTAGATCATTTGTGAAAACTTAATGAAAACGGAGTTAGGGAACCTCGGAGTCACTAGACCTTGAAATTCACTTTCAGAAACTAATTTGCAGTAAATGCATGAGAAACATATTTAGACATGATAAACTTCCAGGCCCGTGCCGGGCAGGTGTGGAAGTTTATCTTGATTAACTCCTTTGTTTTAATTAATGCCAAAGAGCAAAATGTGGGGATCTGGCATTCTGTCAGCGGGAGCCACTTTGCAAGGAACCACCAGGCATTTCTGTGTTCTGAATCAAGTTGGCAGGACTGCCGTGCTGGGGAGGATTTGTGAAGCTTTCCAAGGCACCACATTTGTATCTCTCCTCTCTGGTGATGACCTCATTAATAGCAACAATTAAGTCTACTCTTATTTAGAGACACTTCGCCATGATGGTTAAATGTACTGGACATGGACTCAGACTACCTGGCTCAAATCCCATCTCTATCACTTTCAATCTGTATGATCTTAGGCAACTAATTTAACCTTTCTGTGCTTCAGTTTCCCTAGGTGTAAAACAGGATAATAATAGTCCTCAAAGAGTTATCTTGAAGATTAAATGAATTAATACAAGTAATATTATTAGAATCTGCCTAGCACATTCGGTGTTACCTGAGTTAGCTATTGTTATTTTGTCGATTAGCATGTGCCAGAAATGGGTCAAAGAACCTTACCTACATCTTTCTATTGAACCATCATGACAATTCTATGAGGTAGATATTACATTATCTCCATTTTAGAGATTAAGAAACTGAGACTCAGGGGGATAAGTTTTAATGGGTGGATTTAATAGAATAGAAGAAAACTTACTGTGATCTTGGTCTCATTTGAGAGCTGTCTAGTTAATTAATGTCTGCCTAGCCCACCTTGAGAAAGGCCTACAAGTTCCTGGAATTTTCATGTTCAGAGACTTAGCAGATCTTTGTTCTTACAACAGTGAAATCGCCACTCTCCTAAACATCTGAAGTTTCCCAAGGTTATTTGCATTTTCTACTGTTCCCTGTAAACCACCCACCCTTCAAAGCTCAGTGACAGCCACTGAGGAGGAGGAAGGAAGCTGCCATTTTCTGGCCTTAAAGCCCTAAGACCTGTTATTGAAATGAAGTTTTTTTCTTTTTTTTTTCCTTTGAATTATGAGAAAATAAATTCTCTCAGCCATCAGAAATCCATGTACACTGACTAAAAACATATTTAAAGAATTGGTTGGAGCAAGGAATCTAAAGGTTCTTCTTCATGAAGCTGGCCATGGTGGCTCACATCTGTAATCCCAGCTACTCAGGAGACTGAGGTGGGAGGATTGCTTGAGGACAATAGTTTGAGGCCAGCAACATAATAAGACCCTCATCCCTTAAAAAAAAAAGAAAATTAAAATGAAAAATAAAAAAAAAACTGTTAGCCAGGCATGATGGTACATGCCTATAGCCCCAGCTACTTGGGAGGCTGAGGCAGGAGGATCACTTGAGCCCAGGAGTTTGAGGCTGCAGTGAGCTATGATTGTGCCGCTGCACTCCAGCCTGGGTGACAGAGAAAGACCCAGTCTCTAAAAAAAGTTTCTTTCTCATAAGGCCTGGATTTATATCTTGGTTGCCAGGTTCTTGGCATGTGAGACTAGGAGAATGAGACTAGAAGGATGAGCCAAAATGAACATGATAATTGCCATCTTTTTCTGGAAAAGTAAGTTGTTTTCAGAGAGTCAGTCCATTAGCTCATTTGATGTCAAGAAAACCCCCGAGGAGGTAGAATAGGGTAGGGATAATATCTAGGAATTGGCTTATTATCTAGGATAATATCTAGAATGGCTTATTCTAGGTCTGGAAATTATTTCTCCTATCTTTGGAAGGCTGATCCACATAGTATGTTCTTGGGCTAGTCTCTTTCCTTCTCTGAGCTTTAGCTTCTACATCTCTAAAATGAGGGCTTTGGACCAGATCAGTTATTTTAAAGCTTTTTTTAAAGCAAAAGAACCTTTTTGCACACAAAATCTCATGTGAAATATGAAACTAATAGAAGAGCTATACAGGTTGAAGTGGGAGGTAGCAGACACAGACCCTTTTTGTAGAGTACCAGAGTTATTTTTAAGAGTTTGGTTATTTTAGTGGTGGTTGTTATTTGGTGGAGAGGAGAATTGAGCAAGACTTAGGCATGATATAAAGCTACCCAGACAGGAAACAGGCCCCAGACTGGCCCTAAACACTGAAGAGGGCTACTTGTCTAGTCATCATTCTTTAGGCATCAGAGAGCTGATAACAAATGTTTGTTACATTTATATGTTTGGGACACCTCCACTCCCCAACAAAGGAGGAGTACTTTTACCTAAGAACATAAAAAAGAAAAAGAAAGAAAGAAAGAAAGAAAGAAAGAAAGAAAGAAAGAAAGAAAGAAAGAAAGAAAGAAAGAAAGAAAGAAAGAAAGAAAGAAAGAAAGAAAGATAGATATAAACTTTCTAAGCAGCTGATATTTCACATATAAGGTATTTTACATGTTTTATACATCATTTAGTTTAAATCCAAGAATTTAACACTATAATTAAAATTATAATATTGAGAGAGCCAAAAGAATATACATTTGAATAAAATGAAAGGGAAGAGAGAAATGAAAGAAACAAGAGAAAAACACTCATATCCTTAACCCAGGTTTTTAAAGAGCAGCCTCACAGCATTGATCCCTTCTATTCTAAACAGCAGCAACAGCAATGCAGCCATTCAACTAAGTATGAAATGAACATGATTTCCAGGTGGCCTTCAACAATGGAACAGAATTAAGTGACTATTTAAATTTTCGAGGAAGTGAAACATTTCTCAAATAAGAAGTCTATACAATTGAAATTCTGCCTGCACAGCTTGGAAGGGAAGATTTGAAACTGATACCTACCTAGTACCACCACCATAAAGCATTCCAACATTTTTTTAAATGAGCAAACTAATGATAATGAAACTAATTTAACCACATCACCCCGGGAGAAGAAGATTTTCTATTAATATAAACTTTTGCTATTAACAGTTAGGATATTCTGAAACTATTTACCATTAAGAGATAAGCACAATGAGAAAGGTACGTTTTAATATACAGCAGAGAATGTGCAAATAAAACCACTGATATAACATATCCCAGTATAATAGCATTTGCAACAGTCAACTTTATAGTTAAGGTTACAACTCAATTTCATATCTCTGTTTTACTTGCTCGTAAAAACTTGGTGGAAAGTTCTTCAACATTAAAACTTTTCATACTTGGTCTCCATGTAAATATAAATGATAAACACGAATATTTTTCATTTATAATAAAGGATTTTTTCTTTTCCTTTCTCCAAGGACAATTCCCTCACACAAGTACTCTGACTAATAGAATGAACAATGGAGAATTTAAAATGCATGATTCTCCTAATTAAACTTCAAACATTTATTATGGACCCTTTTCTCTTAAACAATACCTGGAGTTCAGGGAATCTAAAAGCTGTCAAAGCAGTAGTCCTCTGAAAAAAGAGTCTCAGTCCCCAAAACAAATCTAATCACCCTAAACTTACTCACTAAAGAGGTGCTGAATATGATTACAGGAGGTTTAGTGGGCTTAGATCACAGTACATACTCTACTAAAATCATATAAAATCATATTTTTGCTAACATATCTGCCTTGGAATATTCCTGTTTGTATTATAATTTTAAAACTTTTCTGTATGTCATAATTTTATTATTTTATTTTTGGTTTTTATTGATATGTAATAGTCGTACATAATTTGGGGGTACATGTGATATTTTGACACCTTTATACAATGCACAATGACCAAATCAAGGAAATTGGGATATCCATCAATTGGGATAGGGGCTGTAGACATTCCAGCAGTCTAGAAAATGAGGTGACAATACTATCCACATAACAAAAACTATAGGTAAGGTAAAGAGAACTATAGGGACTTTGGTATCTGATATTTCCTGATATTTCCGGGTCCAAGTCTTCTGTTTTGTTTTTTTTTTTGTTTGTTTGTTTTTTCTTGATTTGAATGACATTAGTCAACTTCTTCTAGAAGTTGACACTTCTTATAGATAAAGCACAAGTGAAAATGTGTAAAGAAAGATCTAAATACCAGTTTGGGACCCATCATCCTGAAAAAAGCAGCAGCATTGGGAAGTAATAATAGGTATCATTTATTGAATATTTATTTTGTGCTAGGTGCTAATACATGCATTATTTCACTTCATCCTCACAACTCTGAGTTCTTGTGATCAATTTTAGAAACAAGGATCATGAAGTTTAGAGAAGTGACATCACTTGACTGAGGTCACAGTATCTGACACATGGAAGAGTTTGGGCTTGAACCCAGGTCTTCTTTAGTTGAAATCAAAAGCTCTTAGCCACTACTCTAACCTTCCTTCTCAGTGAAAATCAGGAAAGTTGTAATATTATGGTGTTGCAGACACAAAAGCAGCCCCAGCACATTGGGAGAGCCCTCTTTGGACCTCCACTTTGCTGGGGAGAATAAGCAGCATTTGAAAAGAGAGGTGCTGCCTAGATTCACCTAGGAAGGTGAATCTAAGCCAGGCAGAAAGGCAGCAGAAGGGTGATGTCTTGTAACTGGCACAGGGCAAAGAAGAAGCTTGGACAAAGTGTTGGTGGCAGCCATGGAAAGGTATCATCAGCTCTCCTGTGTGGAAGCGTAATTGACAGAAAGCCCCTGCAGCAGCCTTTCTGACTCCACCACAGCATTCATACCCATGAACTGTTCCCAGCCAATGCTTAAGTGCTTCAAGGACACCAATGCAGGCAGGCTTGTTTCTATGAGACACAAGACTCCTCTGGGAGGCAAGTTTGGCTTGTAGACTCCCATTGGCCTGGCTGACACCACTCAGAACTATGTAGTCTGGCAAGCCTTGTTCCTCTGTCTCTCCTTCAGTGGGTACAGATACACTAAGACCAGTGAGTCTTATGATTATTAATTCATTGCCTTACTTTTTTCACTGTATGAAGAATGTCTTGGCCAAAAGCAATGATAGTTGTAATACCACTGCAATAAGTAAAGCATGCAATAAGGCCTAACATGGCATTGTTGTAGGTAAAACTCTTTTTCACTTAGAAAAAAAGGCATCTGTCTATAGGCATGACACCTTGAGATGTAATACTAAATTTGTGACTCAGTGTTTGAAAACTGGAGTTTTACAATTGGGCCGTAATCCATATTGTTGGGCTCATTAAATAAGCCCCATGGTTATTTTATTATGAACCCACTGAGCAAACACTGGGATAACTGGGAAAAGAAGCCAAGTGACATTTACAGAACAAATAATCTTAACCACATAAAATCGAGCACTTCCTCCACAGTGGGACGATTTGCATGTATTCACAGATATCCTCATACTCTGGGGCCATTGTGAACACATGACACTTTCCTAAATTTCTTTGTCACCAATTGTCTCATTCTGCTTTATTCAAACCCTTGACCATCCAAGGAATTCATTAAGCGTTGCTCATTAATCAGTGTATATCTGTACTTCAAGATACTCTTCCAGGCAGGGTGGGAAAATAGATGTGCTACTTGACTGGAATGACTTCTGCTTCCCATTGTCTTTCTGCTGCCAGTGTGGCCCTCCCGCTCATATTCTGACTGAAGTGTACTGCGGTATTTCATTTCTGTGCATTATTAGGATATGAGGGGATTGTCTATAAACTGGGCTCATTTTCTCCTCCTTGATAACTGATCATGAATGTTCAAGGAAAGGTAGTGGCAAAGCAAAATTATGTCCCTATCCCCTCATTCAAATTCCTGGGGCATCAATTTTCCCCAAACAATTCCTTATCTTACACATAAGAGATATGGAAAGACTTTGAATTCAACAACTCACAGCTACCCACAGATTTGAATTTTGAGTTTGCGTTTCAGCTATCTCAGCCCAGTGGCTACAATTGATATGAGATTCTTATCACCTAGACATGAAAATTCCATGATTTTCTATCTTTGCCTTGAATGTAAGACTTTGTGCTTATTGTCGTTTTTTAAATAAGCTGTCCAGTACTGTTAGAAGAAACCATCTCACCCTAAAATCCTTTAATTTCCCATGTCATTCATGTCACAATATGTAGTGATTGAGAGAATTTGCTCTACAGCCAACCTGCCAGCATTTGAATCCTATCTCTGTCACTAAGTAGGTGTGGGACTATGGTCAAGGTATTAAACATCTGTGGCTCAGTCACCTAATCTTTAAGAGGGGGATAGTAATGAAGATCAATTAAGTAAATTTCTATAAAGTGCTGAGAATATGACCTGGCACTGAGGAAACACTACATAAATATTTAATCTTACCGTTTTTCTATGGATTGGCCACTAGGCATGCGAGAGTCATGTCAACATTGGTAATGTTATTCCAGTCATCATTAGAGTATAATTTATCTAGTTGTTTTATGTTGTTGTTCATCATAGGCTAGCAGAGTTTCATCTCTTGGTACGTGCTGTATTTTCAGAGCCATCATTCTGAAGCAAGGAAAATAATCTCTTTCATAACCACTTCCATAATTAATTTTATGATCAGTAATTAGTTTTCTTACAAGAAGAGAAACTTATTCTGGCTGATAAATCTCAAAAGATGCGTTTCTGTTGTTGTTATTTGTTTATGTTGTAAGATACTGGGTAGCTCACAGAACTTTTGAAGTGGCTGCCAAACCAATCTTGCCAAACTATAATGCTATCCTCAGCATTCCTGGCACCCTCAGCAGTTCTCCTGTCTGGTACAGATTTTTTTTTAATTTATTCAAAAATATTCATTGGGCACTTACAAAGTGCCAGGCACTTCTGTTCCAGGACTGCAACAGTGATCAAACCTGTCCCTGCTCTTAGGCAACTTAGATTCTAATGGGAAGAGTCAGAAAATAAACACATAGGAATAGACTATAAAACTTGAAGAACGGCTCAATGAAATGGGGAAAGAAGATGCTATTTTATACATTATATACATACATATATACACAGATGTCACTGGGAGGTTTTGAACTAGGGAATGTATGATCTAACTTAAATTTTAAAAGGATCACTCTGGCTGTGTGTGAAGAATGGATTCAAAGGGATGAGTAGTGGCAGTGGCAAGAGATGGTTCTTACGTTCTTATCATGTCTGGCCAAGAGGTGATAGTGGCCTCAACTAGACTGGTAGAGTCTGAGGTAGAGCCCACTGAATGAGCAAGTAGAAGAATGGAGATGCTATTTGCTAAAATGAGAATAAGCAGGGAAAGAGGAAGTTCATGAAGGGGTAAATTTGCAAACTTCAAGATTTTTTTGAGAAATCATATTAACTGAATATTAGAATTTATAAAATTGTTGAAATATCAAGTAGGAGGAAATAGGTGTTTGGAAATAAGGGGAGAAACTCCTTAATACTTATGTATATAATATAGCATACATATATATACATATATTTATATGTGTGTGTGTCATTTCAACAGGAATTTGAAAGTATAGGTCAATTATTTGAAAAAGTTACCATCTTGAAATTGAAATTTTATAAGGTTCCAAGAAACAAAGTTAAGCAGAAGTCAGGGAAGTTAATTTTCATTTATAAATTATATAAAGATTTGCTTTTTTCAATTTTATTTCTTGAAATAGCCTTGATATGTTTTTTTCCTAATTATCTTGATAAAAGCAATGGTTATATCTATCCATATAATATATATACATATATATACACACACACAGAGGAGATACATATTTTTTTCTCCAGACTCATCTTATTTCAGTAGATACTTTCAAATAAATAGGGCTTGTGTTTGTATCTCACTATGCATATACCTCCTCCTAGGAGAACAATTTTAATTTTACAAAGAATGTGTCTTAGCAGAGGGTTAGATGACATCTCCCTGCCAAAGTTAGTGGTATAATTAAAATGTATATGAGGCAGATAGATGGAAATTGACTCCCTGCAGTTCCCTCAAATATAGATTCCTTAAATCACAGGACTTGGTTATGACTATAGCAGTGTGTTGCCTTCTCCCTAACTACTTTCTTTACAATTGCATGCACCATGCAGGGGACAGATTTTGCCTCACCAGCTGCAGGAAAGTGAGATGCAGCACAAGACTGGAATGCCATTTTGCACATTTTCTTTAATTGAGGATACACAATAACATTAAAGTTTCAAATTCACAGAAGAGAAAAATGGTTTTCTATTTGCTATGAAGTAAGCTTTACAAAGTAAAATGACAGAGTCTTCCAAACAAGCTAAGTGTACTCCTTTAGCAAAGACAAGTTTCTTTGGATATCACAGTTTAATGGAATGTTGCCCAAACTGAAGTGTGCCTTTTAGAGCTGTCAATTCTTAATGGAAAACAGAATCGAATGCTTGTAACTGAACATGAAAGTTGTAAAGGCAGAATCACAAAGGCAGAGCATGAAGCTTAGGTCTGAAGAGAAAAGAAAACTCTGGGTAAGTGACCAGGAATAAAGCATGTCACTATTTACTACAGTCGTATAAACACATGACCTAAGACTGAGAATATTGACTCCCAAATATATATAAACCCAGAACAGTATTATTCATAATAGCAAAAATACTGATAACAAATTAAATATACATTCACAGAGGAAGAGAGAAATAGTGGTATGCACATTAAATAAAATTATATATAGCCATTAAAATTCATGAATTAGTGCTATATATTAATAAAATACTAATGAAACTCACAAGCATAACGGTAAAGAAAAGAAATCAGACACAAAGGAATCCATACTGTACGGAAAATGTACAAAAAATTACAAGTCAGACAAACCTACAGTGTTGGAAATTCAGACAGTTCCTTTCTTTAGGGTGAATGAAGTGTGCTGTGATTGAAAGAGATAATGTGTTGTATAGGAAAAAACAAACCCAAAATGCTTTCTTCTATTCTCTCACTCAACAACTATCAACACAGAAGACTTCTGTAACCAAATATGTGGGGGTTTCTTCCCATCAATACGCAAGCAATCAATTCCGCAGCAGATACCAGCTAAGTGTTCTCCAATTCAATTCTTACGCTACCCAGAGAAAGAGTCAGATCACACAGGTTAAGGGCTAAGTCCCACAAGACTGCCTCCCACTTGCAAGTCACAGGTTGGTTTACCTGTGCTTCTGATCCACTGGCTATAAATCAGGGTTCCCATGACCCCCTCAAGAAAAACTTACATTTATTGGTTTATTATAAAGGACATTACAAAGGATACAGATGAAGAGATGCAGAAGGCAAAACATGGGGGAAGGGACGCAGAGCTTCCATGTCCATGTGCTCCACCCCTCCAGGAACCTCCTACTATTCAGAAGCTCTCTGAACTCTGTCCTTTTGGGGTTTTATGGAGATTTCATTACTTAGACATGACTGATTAAACCACTGACCACTGGTGATGAACTTCACCTTCATCATCTCCCCTCTCTGGAGGTTGCAGGTGGGGCTGAAAGTTCCAACCCTCTAATCCTGCCTTGGTCTTTCTGGTAACCAGCCCCTATCCTGAAGCTATGTAGGGGCCACCAGTCATCGGTCAACTGGTCAACTCATTACCATACAATAAAGTAACTTTGGAGATTTCAAGGATTTTAGGAGCTCTATGCCAGGAAATGGACAAAGACCAAATATATTTCACAATATCACAGGTTAAAGCTTCAAGGTGGATGCCAGTGTCCACCATAAGTGATGTTTAAAAAAGGGTTTCACTTCAGCATACTTCAAAGAACTTGCATTTTTATTTACCACTCTTTATGTGTATTACACTTCAGTACAGAAAAGTTTTAAAAGTTTAATAAAGAAATCTAGTTTGCAGTCCCACCAGCAGTGTACGAGTGTTCCTTTCCCTCTGCATCCACATCAACATTTATTGTTTTGGGATTTTTTGATAAAGGCCATTCTCACTGGAGATAAGTGATATCTCATTGTGGTTTTGATTTGCATTTCCCTGATGATTAGAGCACTCTTGTATTCTCCTGGATAGAGCTGGAACACATTCTACTAAGTGAAGTATACCAAGAATGGAAAAATAAGCACCACATCTACTCGCCAGCAAACTGGTTTCACTGATCAACACATAAGTGCTCATATAAGAATAATATTTATTGGGTGTTAGGCAGGTGGAAGGGGGGAGAGGGGATGGGTATATGCATACATAACGTGTGCGATGCGCACCATCCGGGGGATGGACACACTTGAAGCTCTGACTTGGTGGGGGAGGGGGTGCAAGGGCAACATATGTAACCTAAACATCTGTACCCCCACAATATGCTGAAATAAAAAATAATAAAAAAAATTAAATATTGATTCTAAAAAAAATGATTTAATTGATATACTGAGTTCCTTCATCTACAAAAATAGAACATTATCCTTACTTAAAGATGTTTGCACATAGGCTGAATTTTACACACAGGATGAATTCATTGTGTGGTAATTTTGTCCAAATGAGAAGCAATGTACTAAGCTCAGCCCCATTCCTGACATGAAGGAGCACCAGGCTGCCCCCATCAGCACAAGGCATCTCTGTGGTCTTCTCTTCTTCTATCAATCAATGGCATGTCATTCACCATGTGGAACACTTTTCTGCTGCCAAACCCTATGACTAAGGGAAATTATTTTGTGTCCTTCAGTTTTCCCTTAGGAAGTATTTAAGTATTTTAATAATACAGCTAAAAATATGATTTGTGTGACAGACTTAGCCACAGAAATTCTGACAAATTGCATTCCTAAGAAATGCCCAATTCTGGGACCTCAGCTGCAGCACCTACCCTGGTTCTGCTCTCATGGCTGTCTTCAACTTCTGTCCTGTCAGCCCTATCACTGCTACTAGGGGATCTAGCTGGTTCCTGAGTTGCTACCTCTAAACATTAATGGCTGGAATGACAAGAGAGGCCTACTATTACTAGTGTAGCAATATGATTCTTCATCAGGAGTATCTCCTTAAAGCAGTACAAAACGAGAGACAGTTGCATTCCCAAATCAGGAACATGTTGCCCTTGAAAGATGCCCATTCTATTATATCTCAGGAGGAAGCTGGGATGCCTGACACACTTTTCTACGTTGGTATCAAGCATTAACCAGGGATGTGAAGACTACTAGGAAGGCATAAATTTTTTTAGCTATGCATATAGGGATAGATTGCTATCACCTTGTATGGACCAGAAAATCCTTTCTCTCCTGTACAAAGTTTTTATATCCATTCATTCATTAATTTATTCTTTCACTCATTCTTAGCATCAAGCAAGATTCTTAAGCACAGCTGAATAAAAATTAGGTTTAGTATCTCAGCCAGTTCCATCTTTAGACATACATATCATATTTATTGATATCTTCCTTTGATCAGCCACTACATTTTAAGACCTTGTTATTGCCAGCCAAGGCTATAATGAGAACAAGTTCTACACACCCTTACATAGGAAAGACACCACATCAGAATACTTTAAATTTCCTAGGCTGGCTAAATTAGAAAAGACTAACTTCTTCATGGCCTCCTCAAAGGAGTAAAAAGTTTGAAATTCAGCTCTGACAGTAAATGGAAATAAGATGGCCTTCATAAGTCCTGAATACAGCTAAAGTAATGAGAAGTGAGGAAAAAAAAAGAGAAAAAATCAGAAAGAAATGAGGTAGAAAAGAAAAAGAAACAGGACAGAAATGCAAGACACCATAGAGGAGAAAGTAAAATAGGAAAGAAAGAGGGCTAGAGGCAGAAGAGGTAAAGAGCTGTGAGGTCCGAGATAGGCACTCACCAGCTATCGCACCAAACTGAGAGAAAAAAAGGCAATTTGTGGCGAACAAAAATGGGATAGACAAAGGGGTAAGAGGCAGAGAACATCAAACTTCTCACCAACTCTACCACTTCCACATAATCCGATTTGCCATCGTCATTGTGGACTATTACAATAGCTTCTTGTAATCTTTCTGACCCTTTCTGCTCATGTAAAATAAAAGAAAACTATAGGTTTTTTGTCTACTCTGAATCTAAAATGATTCTTACAAAAGGTAGTCCTGTCAATTCCCCACTTAGAACATTCCAATGTGTTCTTCCTTCCAACTCATAATAAAATTCAAAGTCCTTGTTACAGCTTCTAAGCCGACACATTATCTGGCCTAATTTACCTCTTCGTCAGCATGCTACAGCAAGGCTCTCTTTTTCTGTACCTTGAACACATTAGGTTTATTTTCTCTTCAGGGCCTTTGTGCTCACAGTTGTAATTCTTCCCTACAAGATCTTCTCAAGACTGGCTTTTCATATTGAAGGTCTTAGTTCAAAAGTCACTTTGACAGTGTCTAAGTCATAGATGAAACCCAATAAATGTTTGTTGAATGAATGAATGAGGATTATGAAAACTTTAGCATAAAATTCATCTGAAGAGCAAAGAAGACTTAGCAATGGGAATGCTTGTTCCTGTAGATGATTTAGGAGTACCTTAAAAAAAAAAAGACTAATTTGGGTTGTTTTAGAAAACAGAAATAATGCCAATGTATGGCAGTAACAGGGGCATAGGTTTCAGACTAATATAATGAAGAATTTTCAAAATTAGAATAGTTTTTACTTCATTGGATTTCTTCAGTATGGAGCTACTCATACAGTAATCAACAAAAGTGTTAAATAAATGAATAAATGGAATTATTTATTATATACCTGGAATTGATCTTGTTATTTAAATTCCAAAGTAGAGACAGTTAAAATGATTTGCTTTATTAAGAATTCACTCTAGACTTTTATTTCACACCGTATGTAACTATCATAAGGTCAAGACTTATTTGTTCACAGGAACTATGTATTATAACTCTCCAAGCTGTCAATTCTCGCCTCGATGCCAATGAATGTGATCTCAGGAGCCATGACCCTGTACTCTACCAAGTTTACATCCAGAAATCAAAACACCTAAGCCATGCTTGTATCCATTTTTTCTTACTTGTCCTGCATTCAAATAACACGCTACATTATTAACAATCTATCAGAGAAAAATATCGAATCTGATGAGAACCAATGGGAATTAGAAAATTCTTCTAAGTCAAATTTCACCATATAATTTCTAAACCCATAATGGTTCAATTTTAAAGAGCCACTGGCTTTGCTATTGTTAAAGAATATGTTCCCTATTTAGAATTGCATCAGCCTTTAAAAACATTTACTTCCTATGCAATTTCACTAGTCCTTTCTACATTAATTGAAAGTAGCAATGCTAGCTTTGATGATGATTACTTTCATTAAATTTATTTTTATATAATTCTTACTAATCCAATGACATTGTTTTCCCACATGTACAGTTTTGCCTATACTATTCTTCCTGAAGAGGATCTCATAGTTCTCCTCTGTGCCCAGCCTATATGACTCAGAAAAAAAGGTAATCTTTGGAGACTACCTCAGTCGGAATCCTCTATTTCTTAGAACTCTCACAGCAATTAAGGCCTGGATCTTAATTGTGTGATAGCTCCAAAGAAGGCACCCAGAATGCCTCCCCATCTGTTTTCTTCACATTAAGAGTTATAACCTATTTCCACACACCACCATCCCCTCTTGATTCTGAGCTGGTCTTGTGAGTGCCTTAACCAACAGAATGTGGTAAAAATGAATATTCTGGGATTTCCAATCCCAGGACTTAAAAGAGCCAAAAACCTCAACTTCCTGACTCTTGGAGGCTTTAAGCCAGGATGTAAGAAGTCCAGGCCACCCCAGTGATAAAAGAGGCCACACAAAGAGGTTCTGGAGAATGAGATGTTATTGGGAGAGTGAGTCGACGTGGATGGAGGAGCCCTGAGGTCTCATGTGAATGAAGAAGTCATCTTGGCCATCCCTGCCTAGCTATCATCTGATTGCAAAGACATGAGAAACTTCAAGTAAACCAGCAGAAGAACTGCCCAGCTGAGCCCCAGCCAATGCACAGGATCATGAAAAATAATAAAATTGCTGTTGTCTTAAGCCATTAAATTTTAGCATGATTTGTTATATAGCAGTAAATAACCAAAATAGGTAGTCGTATTAGAAACATAGATTTTTATAGCTAGCATGGCTTTCAGTATTAGTAAAGTCTGTCCTCTCAAGTTATTTTCTGTGTTATTTGGTCAAACTATAAACTTCTTTATGGTAAAGAATGTGTTTTAATGTTTTATATGCCCCCTCATTCTCAAGCATAGTGCCCTAAAAAATAGTAGGTTGTGAAATAATATTTACTATATTACCCACAGAATACTTTACAGAGTCCCATCTAATTTTTTTTGCTCCTAGAAGCCTTAGAATAAAGCAAGGTTTATTATTATAAATCATTTCCTTATATATAAAAAACCTTTGAGGACTATATCATTAGCAAGATTTCAGAATCTAAAACGTTATTTTGATATAATTTATATCTTGTACCTTTATTATTTTTCATGTATAAAGCATTGCTACATAGTTATTAAACTATAATGATATAAGAAGAAAATATGTGGAAACAACCCAAGTGCCCGTCAATCCATGAGTGGATTATCAAAATTTGGTATATGTTCACAATGGAATATTACTCAATCATAAGAAATGACAGTGATCTAGCACCTCTTACACTTTCCTGGATTAAACTTAAGCCCCTTATCCAAAGTGGGGCACCACAAGAGCAGCAGAACGGGACCCATTTGTACTCACCATCAAATTGGTATTAACTAATCAAACCCTGATTCTTTTCAAGAACAACTGGTCCTACTCAGAGAACATATTTAGCACTTGCAATTGGATCTTATTTAGATCCCAATTCAAACAAACTCGTTAAACACCCACACCCACACACACACACACACATTTATGAGATATTGGAGAAATTTGAATACTGACAGTATATTTATTGATGTTAGGAAATTTATTTTTTTAAAGATACAATGATTGTATTATGGTTTTGTTTTAAAATAA
>CAUYRB010017968.1:0-21789 GCA_963574695.1 Propithecus perrieri | reverse complement strand
GAGTTCGAAACCAGCCTGAGCAAGAGCGAGACCCCGTCTCTACTAAAAATAGAAAGAAATTAATCAGACAACTAAAAATATATAGAAAAAATTAGCCGGCCATGGTGGCACATGCCTGTAATCCCAGCTACTCGGGAGGCTGAGGAGAAGGATTGCTTGAGCCCAGGAGTTTAAGGTTGCTGTGAGCTAGGCTGACGCCACAGCACTCACTCTAGTCTGGGCAACAAAAGCGAGACTCTGTCTCAAAAAAAAAAAAGAAATGCCTGCTTTAAATTCTAAATTTTATCAGTGTAAAACTATGTAAAAATATGGATGCATATAGACAATAACCAGAATGATGTAAAGATGAGAATAACTGATAAATCTGGGTATTAATTTCCATTTCTGTTTTATAATTTGTAAAAAGACAAAGCAAAAAAAAACTTTAAAAACCTGGCAAGAGTTGTTTGGAAGATGATCTTTTATCATTTATCTGCTGGCTTTATTAGGTATTATAGCAAACCCTAACTCCCTAATGTATATTTTAATAATTAATATAGTGACTTTTATATATTTAAATTTTTAAATTCTGTTTCTCATTAAAAAAAATTTTTTTTTTTTTTTTAAAGAGACAGGGTCTCACTCTTGCTCAGGCTGGTCTCGAACTCCTGACCTCAAGTGATCCTCCTGCCTGAGCCTCCCAGAGTGCTAGGATTAGAGGCATGAACCACTACGCCCAGCCAACAGTAACTTTTAAAAGTATAAAAAACACACTAATGAAGAATGGACATTTTATAAAATAAGCATTGTTCACCATAAGAGCAATCTGTATCTTAATTGTGGTATGGATTGCAGAAAGAAGCTAGACTTAGTACAATCTGTTCAAAATTCACACAGTCGAATAAGCTAAGAAAGACAAATAAGACTGTACCAATCCACCCCACAGAAATGTGATTCTTTTATGGTACCTTTGTCCTTCTTGAAATCCAGTGCATCTTGTTTATCTGTCACAATTTCCTTCATGTTAACAACACTTCGATGGATTAACTGACGAAGGATTTTGATCTCACGAATGGCTGTGATTGGGAAGCCCTCTTTCTCATTATCTAGTCTCACCTTCTTCAGAGCCACTAGTTCTCCTGCCAAAACAAATTCAAACCATAATCATTATCAATTAGCATTTTTTGTCCACCATCACAAACTGGCAATATGTGCCCTTGCCCTTCTGAAAGATTGACTTAATGCCTACTTTAATGCTTATATACCAGATACTTTTATGTCTTTAAAAAAAACAAAAAAACAAGAAAACTTTGTTTCCTTTCTTGTCTTTGATTTTTTTTTTAAGACTTAGAGTTAATTTTTAATCCAACATTCAGTTGAGCCTAAAAGTTTGGGATTGTTGAATATACCAGTAATTCAAATACTTCATTTTATCTTCAAAGACTTCCCTCCCCCTCACCAAACAAATAGCAACCTACAAGTTTTAATTTTAGCCTCTCTTAAAATTCCTAGCAAGCTATAAAATGTTTAAATGAACAACAATAAAGAGGACGATTTTAAAACAGTAAAAATTATGCTATTTTTTTTGAAAACTTTATTCTATTTAATAACTTTGGAGACCAAATTAGAATCAAAATTTACTTTTCCTAAATCACTTGGAATATTAGAATTGCTAAATTGTTAACCTTCTGACATCTAGAATTTTGTGGCAGTATTTACCTGTGTCTTTGTCCTTGGCTTTATATACTTGGCCATAGGTTCCCTCTCCAATAATCCCAATAATGTCAAACTTGTCCACACAGCGTTTCCCCCAGTCACTTTCTGTTTGTCTTCTTTCTCCATAACGAGGACAACAAATTCTAAAAATAAAAAGTTATTTTTAAAAATTAAATCTAGTCAAAAGAAAACAGAATTCTTTTATGATGATTTCACTAACTTCTGTATCTTTTATGAATTCTTTATTAAAGGGAAAAAAATCCCACATCTATTAATTTCTCAATGTGTACATGGTTGACACCACGAATAAAAGAGCTTTTATGGCTGGGCATGGTGGCTCACGCCTGTAATCCTAGCACTCTGGGAGGCCGAGGCGGGTGGATTGTTTGAGCTCAGGAGTTCGAGACCAGCCTGAGCAAGAGCGAGACCCCGTCTCTACTAAAAATAGAAAGAAATTAATTGGACAACTAAAACTATATAGAAAAAATTAGCTGTGCATGGTGGTGCATGCCTGTAGTCCCAGCTACTTGGGAGGCTGAGGCAGTAGGATCGCTTGAGCCCAGGAGTTTGAGGTTGCTGTGAGCTAGGCTGACGCCATGGCACTCACTCTAGCCCAGGCAACAAATTGATACTCTGCCTAAAAAAAAAAAAAAAAAAAAAGGTATTTAGACTGCAGCTTCTGTCTTCATCACAAGGCAGTGTCTTACAGCTAGTTCCTGTGGTTAACCATCACCCCTTAGCTGCCCTTGACCCTTTTAAACCTCAGTTAATTGTGTTAGAATTTTCTGCTTAGACAAGCCTCAAAGGAAGCTGAAGGAAGTTCCAGTGGTCTGTAAGAAAATCTATAAAATATGAAGAATGTCTATTTCCCTATCTGCTGCAGAAAATCTGATTTGGGGCCATTTGAGGCATGCTACAAAGAGTAAAGGAGTCTAGTCATGTCCTGTGTGGATTATTAGTAGAGAACAATCTCTTACGATGCAGAGAGCAATTCTAGTATAATCTACACTCCTGATGGGGGACCTTCAGCTCCCATCACCCACTGCCTGCCCCCAGGACAAATCCATATTTCCCACCATACAAATTCAGAAATATTTAAATAGCTGCTCTTAAGGAAAAAAGGAGACAGAGAAAGAGAGAGAGGGAGACTGAAGAGAAATATTACTGTGGGGTTCCTACTTTATATTTTTGGGGGAAGATCTCTTTCAAGTATTTTGCCTTTATGCTGGATGTGAAGGATAAAGAGCCAGTTATTTCCAGGTAGACCGAAGACCTTTAAGCTCAGAGGCAGCTGTGGATGCCTTGAGGTGGGAGAAGCTTGACAGTCCCACATTGGGACTGTCAAGGACAGTGTGGGGACATTGTGTGGGGAACATAGAATGGAAAGGGAGACTTGGATGCCATCAGAGCACCATGCAGCCAAATGGAAATGTGTTATTCTATTGCTACGGGAAGCCACGTGGCATGGTCTGAATGTTTATGTCGCCCCAAAAATTCATATGTTGGAATCCTAACCCCCAAGGTGATGGCATTAGGAATTGGCTCTTTGGGGAGGTGACTGGGTCATGAGGGTGGAGGACTCATGAATTGGATTAGTGCCCTAAGGAAAGAGACCCCACAGAGAGCCCTGGCCCCTTCACCCATGTGAGGTTATAGTGAGAAGATGCCCCTCTGTGAGGACAGAGGCCCTCACCGGACACTGCATCTTCCAGATCCTTGATCTTGGACTTCTCAGGCTCTAGAACGATGAGAAATAAATTTCTGTTGTTTACAAACTACCTAGTTTATCGTATTTTGTTATAGCAGCCCAAACAAACAAAGACACCGTTCTAGAATTTTAAGCAAGGGGGCTACCCAATCTGATAATATTTAAAAATATTATTCCCACTTAACAACAACAACAACAAAATCCCAAGCAATCCAATTAAAAAAAAATGGCAAGGACTTGAGTAGGCATTTCTCCAAAGATATACAGGATGGCCAATGAAACATGAAAAGATGCTCATAATAATTAATCACTGGGGAAATATACAAACCCACAGTGGGCTACTATTTCATACCCACTAGGACGTCTATCCTCAGAAACAAAACTACAATATATCAAGAGTTGGCTAGAATGTGGAGAAATTGAAATCCTTTGCAGAGTTGGTGAGAATGCAAAATGGCTCAGCCACTGTTGAAAACAGTATGGTAGGTCCTCAAAAAATTAAACGGAATTCCATATCATCTGGCAATTCCACCTTTGGTTAGATACCAAAAAGAATTGAAAGCAGGGGCTCAAACAGGTAAATTTGTACACAAATGTTCATAGCAGTATTATTTACAGTATTTAAAATTGCTATATTTACAACACAATAGCCAAAAGGTGAAAACCACCCAGATGTCCACCAACAGATGAGTGGATAAGCCAAATGTGGGGTGTGTGTGTATGTGTGTGTGTGTGTGTGTGTGTGTGTGTGTGTGTGTAATGGAATATTTTTCAACCTTATAAATGAAGAAAATTCTGAAATATTCTATGACATAGATGAATCTCATTATTTAGTGAAGCTATTATTAATATTAAGGGAAATAAGCCAGACACAAAAGGACAAACACTAAATAATTTCATCTGTATGAGGTACCTAGAGTAGTCAAATTCATGGAGACAGCCCCTGGTAGTTGCCATAGGCTGAAGGCAGGAGGAATGAGAATTATTGTTTAATTGTACAGAGTTTCAGTTGGGAAGATGAAAAAGTTCTAGATATAGATGATGGTAGTGGTTGCACAACAATGTGAGTATATTAATACTTAATGCCACTGAACTGCACACTTTAATATGGTTAAAATGGTAAGCTTTTTGTTATGTATAAAAAATGATTATTCTCAGTGCCACCTTCGGAATTTTTAGGAGGTCAAGAATATTAATTATATTGTTCAAATATTGTGTGTCTATGTACAATCTTTACTTTCTGATATATCAGTTGTTATATTAAGTACTATCTTCCAGTTTACTTACTATCTTTTTGTAACACGTTAGAGATATATATTAATCTTGAATTTTGAATATTTCTGATTAAGTTGCATTTCGATTCGTTCTTGATTAACCAAGAGGCTATGTTTTAAAACCTCTTCAGGATCTTAAACTGCGCCTATTTGAATTATTTACTCTCGTTTTCATTGCTCCAGGAAGTTCTTCTCACATTTACTGTGTTTGCGAACTCTATTTTTTTAAAGTTAATTTTCTACATCTCTTTTGAAATGTTCATTTGCAATAATTTTTTTGAGTGCGAATTGGGTTTTCGCTTATTTTGAGATTTATTTTTCTTTCTTTTTGCCTTACTAAGTCTAGATTCTTTATAGTTGCCTTAACCTGAGATTTTGGAGTCACTCAATTCTAAATAACCTTTGACATTGCTCATTTCAGCCTTTCCAGCTAATGGAAATCCTGGCCAGGTCCACAGTGTGTGTGTTTTCTGTTCTCACGCTCTTTTCAGGTAAGGAGCTCTCTGAAGGCTCCCACTCCCGGAAGTTATTTCAGCCCTCCTCAGCCCTCGTGCACGTGGGGGAGTCCTGTCTCAGCTCCATTTCCAGGCACTAAGCCCTTTTCCATTGAGGCTCTTGCTGGGACCATTTGAGCCCCTGTGAACTCCCAGAAAGCCATTGGTTATTTTCGTTTCTGGATGCCAGAGACTCTGCCTATCTCAGTGTCTTTCTGTTTCTTTTCTGGTACATGAAACATTTTCAAAAGTGTTTTGATGTTATTATTTTTAAAAAATGCAGGGGGAATTTGTATTTTTTTAAACCTATAGGTTCATAAGCATAGAAATGGCTGGAGGGATACACAGAAAACCACAATGTGAAAGGTGCTTATCAGTAAGTGTGGTATCCACACGGATCTCTGTGGCTCCCACTGACCCATCTCCCTCCACCTCCAGGGGCCAGCGGGGGAATGAAGTAGAAAGGCTGTGACACTTGCAGTTCCCAACCTCCACCATCCAGTCCAACAGGTACTATAGACTACACGATTTAAAAAACCTTCTCCTCAGATCTCTCCCACTTGGACTTCAGAGAGCAATTGCCACTACTGCAGTTGTTTCAGGAGTTTATTCAGGAAAATAAAAGTGCTTGTTTACTCGTTTCTCAGAATGTGTCTCCATAGTTAAGTGAGGCGTGATTGCACCTGACACTGCCATTTGCGGTGGACGCAGTCTTGTGGGACTGACCCCTTCAATGGTGGGACCTCATGCTATCTCTAGGTAGATGGGGTCAGAACTGAATTGAGTTATAGGACATCTAGCTGGCGTCCATTGGAGAACTTCTTGGTTGCTGGTGGAGAGAAATCCCCACACCTTTTGGTGAGCACAAACGACGTATTCTGTGTTGTGTTGACTATGACTGGTGAGTAGAGAGGAAAAACGTTTGGGGTTTTTTCCTATCTCTAACGCAACGATGCCACAAAATAAGTTCTTTAATTTCTAGATCCAGGATCTCAGGCTGGAGCTACAGACTGAAGAGAGGGAGATCAGAGAAAAGAAAAGTCCCAGTTCATCTTGGAGAAGCCATGATGGTAGCAGCTTCATGTCAGGGCCAAAGCTATTGAATTAGTTTTTGATAAAACATTATGGTCATTTAGAACAGGCTAGAAAGGCAAAGAAAAATTGTTAGATTCAAGAACTATCTGGAGTATAGCAATACTAGAATTGGGTAATAGATTGAATATTGGAAGACAAGAAATCAGCAAGGGACAAAAGTACTCCCCAATATTTGGTAATATTTCGGAAGAGGAATGGAATTGACAGGGATGGATATAGAAAGATATTTTTAATTTAAGAGCTTACAAAATACATGTGAAAAATTCTATCTGAACCAAACATGATTTGGGTCCTGCTTAACTCATATAGGGTGGTAATTCTATGATATGTCAAGAAAAGTATATTATTTATTATTAAAAGTGGTTTTTATCATTGAAAATAATAGTGTCAGAGGACCTAAGTTCAAGTAACAGTTCTGCCATTTACATGCTCCATGACTCACTTAAATTTTCTGAGCTTTGCTCTACCAAAACAAAAGTGATTATATTATCTGTTCTGACATTCTCAAAAATTTTGTGAAAACTCAATAAGGTAAAGAACACCACAATACCTTATAAACTCTCAGCACTATATGATCTTAGTTATAATTATCACTGCTGTATCATGTCCTCACACCATTCCTACCTTCCTTTTCTCCTTCCTGATAAGTAGTGTTCGCGTCATGTGACTAAAAAAAAGGACATATGGTAAAAAAGTTAAGGATACAAGTCTGTTTCTTTACAAATGACAAATTTAGCATAAGATAGTACAATTTGTCTAAAAAGGGAGAGGAAAGTCAGATTATTTTTAAAACTGCAGGTAATTTGGGAACTATATTACTCTAATCAAATAATCAAATTAAAAAAAAATACGGGATCAATCAAGAAAGAATCTATACCACCAAAAACGTCTAACAGAAGGTAGATATACATTATTTTGCTGTCCCTATTTATTTCCTCTCTCATAACAGTGTCGAATCTTTTAAAGTACAATTTATGCAACAACTATATAATTTCCTAATGTGCTGTTTTTGAAAATACGAGTGAAATTCATCCTGAAGTATGCAGCTAAACCCGGAAATGCCCTGTTCCTAGTGATGTTTTCCTTCCGAGTCAGAGCTAGCGAGTAAACTTAGAGCGACTTCAGAATCACGGGTAAATCTAAAACAGCCTTGTTCTCGTTCTCCATGGCTTATCTGTCAGTTCATCGCTTCCATAATACAGTGTAACAAACCACCCAAAAACTTAGCAGCTTACAAAACAAGCATGTCTGCTCCTGCCACGGTTTGGCAGATCTGGGCTGCGTAGGCTGGCGAGCTCTGGTTAAGGCTGAGGGTCACCTTGGTTAGGCTCCAGACTGCAGTTTAGTTCAACTCATTCCATGTGTACTTGATCTGGGGCATAATGTGAGGGCCAGTGTCCCCCCACCCTGCTCCCCTTCCCCACCTCTGGGCGTGCTCTTCTCGTGGCTGATGACTGGTGCACAAGAACCAAACCACACTGGAAAAGCACATTGCAGGATCTGCTTGTGTCACCTCTGCTAGTCATCCCATTGGCTAAAGCAAGTCACATGGCCAAGCCCAGTATCCGTGGATCAGGGGAATACACTCAATAGTGAGGGAGGAGGGGACCGAACATCTGTCAAATATAGTCATGCTACATCCTGTCATGGCTGCAAAAACGTTGCTCATGTTTTGTGAAAACAGTAACTGTTGTAACTATTTATATCAGTCTGTAAATCCTAAAGTGGACTCTTGGTGTAACATATAGCGTGGTTGTTAAGACCTATTTTGAAAGCTAAGGAAACCTGGTAGTAGAATAATCTTCCCAGTAAAAGATACTTCAGGGAACAATGTTTTATATTCCATCAAGACTGTATATCCAAAAATCACTGGAGAGTTTTAACAGTTGTTTGTTTTATCTGTATGTTATACTCTAATACATGTAAAATTAATGGCATATTAATATAGAATAAATGAAAAAAAACTTTCATTACATGGTATATGTTTAGCCTGTGGGGTTCATCGTCACAGGAGGTCACTGAATCAAATACTGTAGCTAGAATTTTGAAAGCTGTTGGCAAATTTTACGATGACTAATGGCATTCATCATTATTCATGCCCAGCTCCAGGTAATGAACTCTGCCACTTGAAACTCTGACTGATCACCTCGGGGGTCACATGGAATCGTCCCCTTTGTGTAGCTAAACAATAGACTATTCATTTGGGAACATCCATAAGCTTGAAAAAACTAATATTGGAGACCTCCAAAAATCATATTATGCTTCAACATTTCTATGTGGTAAGGACAATCTTATACATCACTATCAAAACTGTTCTTTGTTGTATTTAGATCAATTGGGAAAAAAGATTGAAATTGTAGTTATTTCTCAATTACATACACATAGATAATCCAATTTTAATGCAGAATTCTAAGCAAAGTCTGAAACTCCCAGAGACAAAAATCTTTGTTTTTTTCCTTAAATATTTATATTAGTATTAATCCAAGTGAAGGTACCTATCCTAGAAGGCACACAAAAAAAAAAATTTGAAGAGACTACTATTTCATTTTCTCCCATTTTGCTTTGTTCACCAGTAACTTCTCCATTTACCATGGAAATGCAGAAAAAATGCAAATGTCAACATTGGTCTGCAGGTTAAGAATACAACATCATTTCTGCATCTGCCCTGTGGCATAGTAAGAAAGAAATGTATTAAGCAGGATAGAAACAGCTTTCCAGTTCCTTCTAAGTCAGCAGTCCCCAACCTTTTTGGCACCAGGCACTGGTTTCATGGAAGACAATTTTTCCATGGATGGGGAGCGGGGGAGGGGAGGCGGAGCTCAGGCGGTGATGAAAGCTATGAGGAGCGGCTATAAATACAGATGAAGTTTCCCAGACCCGCCCACTGCTCACCTCCTGCTATGCAAGCCCCCACCCTCATTCCTAACTTTCATGAAAGACAATTTTTCCATGGACTGGGAAGGGATGGTGGAGATCTGTGGCCTGGTCCCTAACAGGCTGCAGTCTGTGCCCCGGGGTTTAGGGATCACAGTTCTAAATTGTTTTCTCACAGTGTTATTTTCATTCCTTTTATTATGAAAAGATTGCATATCAGCATAAAAAAATACATTCGCATTTTAATGCAAACAGAAAATTTAGCCCCAGGCCAAAATATACATGTTTTGGGAAATTATCTGCTATTTTTGAACATGTAAACACCTATTATTTATCTTAATCAAAGGCACAAACATTTTTATTGGTTTTATTTTAGTAAAAGTTGTTTTCATGGGTGGAACAACAATTCTATCTTTTGTATATAAACAAGGGAAGCAGAATATAAAAAATCCCTCAAGTTATTTTTAATCATTTATTTAATATAATTATCAGTAATTTCATGAATTAAGAAACATAAATAGGGGACATGGGTTAAAGGTAAATTATTAATATGGAAAGAAGGTGAATGAGAGAAAAATTGATGAGGTTTCTAGTCCTAGGCAAAATACAAAATACAGAGCATAGGTAAAGTCATTTCTCAAATAGCAAAGTTGACATACAGCTGAAAGGCTAGGGAGATTCACCTGCCTATTCTTTACTTAGAAGTATACAAATAATTTTATGTACATGATTATTTCGTATTCTCCAGATGTATTCAAAAGCATTTACGTTTTTTCTTTTTTATTTGTTTCCTTCAATAGTGATAATCCTACCTAAGCATCTACATTTTAAAACCTTGGTAGAAGTTTATTTCGAGTTACCTATTCCAGGTTGTTAGTCAAGTTACTTTTATTTGACAATGTAAGAATCTATTAGGAATACCTAGCCCTTATTAGTTTCATAAAAATGGAAGGAAACGTAGCACTCATAATTCAAATTTCTATTGAAATGCAAAAGATGCTTAGCATTTCAACAGATCTGTTTTGATTGTCAAAGTCATCACAAAAATCCATGAACTAAGTAGCTTGGAATTTTTCTGGTACTTGAGTTTAATAGATGGGGTGCAGTGCAATTGTTACTTAGGTCTGTGGTCCCCAAGCCCTGGGCCATGAACTGGTACTGTTAGAAACCACAGGAGGTGAGCAGCAGGTGAGCAAGAGAAGCTTCATCAGTATTTACAGCCACTCCCCATCGCTCCTATCACCACCTGAGCTCCACCTCCCATCAGACATCTGGGGCATTATGTTCTTATAGGAGCATGAACCCTACTGTAAACTGTTCACGCCAGGGGTCTAGGATGTGAACTTCTTATGAAAATCTAATGCCTGATGATCTGAGGTGGAGCTGAGGCGGTGATGCTAGCACTGGGGAACAGCTACAAATACAGATTATCATCAGCAGGGAGGTTTGACTGCACAATAAATGTAACGTGCTAGAGTCATCCCCAAACAACCCTCCCACACCCAGTCCATGGAAATATTGTCTTCCATGAAACCAGTCCCCGGTGTCAAAAAGGTTAGGGACCACTGACTTAGGTCACCAAGATGGGTCCAGCTAGCTGGTGCTTGTGTATCTGAGGGGGTCATGGCTGGGTATACCAAAGAATTCAGAGGCTTGAGTGATAGTTTTCCTTTGCTGCAGAAGGGCCACTGATAGGAGCTGGACTATGAAGAAAGTACCTTCTCCCCTCTTGCTGCCCTCAACCTGCAGCCCATTTCCCCCACTGTCAGAACCTAATAGGAAGTCAGCTGACAAGGGAGGCCAGGAAGAAGACTTTGTAGAGACCCAGCTTCAGCCTCAAAGAAAGAGTATAGAAGGTTGGATTGGACATAACAGATAAATGACCGGTTCAAAACCTTGTTTTGTTTTTGTGGGGGGAAAAAAACCCATTACTAATAAATATAACAGACATAGAAGGTGAACATATGTGAGAAAGTGATGGTATTTGAAAACATGTAGATTTAATAATGTGTATGGAGATATATTGCATAAAATCTGAATTTTTAATTAGTTTAAACATAATTGACTGTCCACTATACATTGGATCATTCTAAGTTTGTTGAAGAATCACACTGCTAAGCATGGGGGCAATGCAGAAGTTGCAAAATCAACTATTATTCTCAAACCGAATAATCAATACTGACTCTTACTTTCATTATTTTAAAACCATCATTATTTTAGATTAATGAAATTAAATATACTCATGATATTTTATAGAAAATAATACAGAAATAAGGTAAAAGTAAATATAGAAAATAAAGACAGCCATAACCTTAATAGATTGAAATAACATCTGATGTGTAACAGATGCTTTATACTTTTGTTTTTTTTCTACTATTATATTTTGTAATTGGTAATTGCTGGCACACTGGAAAACTATTGGGATAGGGATATTTATCTTATATCTAGCCACTTTATCAAACTCATTTTGCTAACTCTCCTTCTCTGAGGATTCCAAGTAGAAAATTATCTTGCCCATAAATAGAATTCTGTCTTCTTTAACAAAATTATACCACTGCTTCTACTTTATATTGTATTTAATTTGCTAGAACATCAACACTCATTTCTATTTTTTATTACTAAATTGAAAATGACTCTTGGATTTAACTTTTAGCTATGTTTACTTTTATTATTCTTATGATTCTAGAATTATTTGTCAGGCTCTGATTTGCTGCCACATGTACAAGAAGTAATCTGTTGACATTTAGAAGTGAATCATACATTCCTCACGAGCCTTATTGTTTTAGATTTCCAAAATTAAAAGTTTTTTGAATGTATATTTTGAAATACACTAGTTGAGTAAGATTCACCTATCAGTAGCTAAATGGTGCCAAATATTTTACTAGATGCTGTGAGGGGAAAGAAATCCTGCTAATGCCAAGAAATTATTGCTTCCAAGTAGTTTTTAGAATAGTTGGTTAGGCAATGAGAGCTGTCATAGGGTGCTTATTATAAAGATCTCAAACTATAGTATTAGTTAATAGGAGTACTTACAATGTGCTGCTTACTGAGCTTATACAGAGATTATTACTAAATCTTCACAATTATCCTTTGACATAGAGTTTGTAATTATGTAGATGATGAATCTGAGGTCCAAAATAAGTTGACTTGCTTGCTTGGGTCATATAGCTAATCCCTAGTCCAGCTTGGTTTAGAGTAGGCAATAGGATCTAGAATCTTCTTAAATATTGTGTTACATAATCCTCTGAAGAAGTTGGAAAGAAGTTTCAATTAGATGATAGTAGGTCGTGACAGTTTTATGGAGTTTTAAAAAATGATATGTTATTTTGAGAGTGGAGAACATTCCAGACAGAGCCTCTTCAATGAGATAGCGGTGAGAAGTGGTCAGGACTTCGGAGCAACAATGATTAGACTAATCTAACTGAAACAGAGGGTTTATAAAGCAGAATCATGAAATTGAACAAAGATTGGGGAAAATTATGAACGCTAACCTAAACATTTCACTTATTTTTTGAACCTTATAGGTGATGGGGAGCAATAGAGGAGGTGGAACACCATGAAACAGTAACCCACATACAGCAGGCCTTCTAGATAGCTTTCAACAATGAGGTTAAAAAGGGAAATCAGGATATTTTTCAACCTAAAGAATTATCAAGGAAAAGAAGCCCCAAGAAATCATAAGCAACAATAATCAAAGCCAAGAAAAATATGTGACATAAGAAATGAACTACTTTGTGTGTGCTAAATACGTTTTCTTTAGCCTACCGCAGCCCCAAAGAGGGCGGTGAGAGGGAACAAAGCCTTGGGTTCAAAAGTTCTGATGCAGTTTCCATCTTCAGAATTCTGTCAAACTGAGCTGGAAATATTTTTATCCAAATCCTCCTAAGATTTCAGGTAGCCTCCAGCTATGCTGAACCACTTTTCACACTGCTCCAAACCTTCTGTTTCTTTTATGCCTGAAATATGGGTTTGCCTTATCTTAAAATGCATGTGCATGCATTCATGCATGCACACACACTCCACCCCACAAAAAGCGTATGGAAAAGAAAAGTTACAGAAACCTTTAAGAATATCAGAAAAGATTAGCTTGATATTCTGGTGTGGGGGCCTCATTCACACTTTATCTCACTAGTTTTTTCTTCCATAGAAATGACCCTAGAAACAGGGACGTGTTACGAAGCTTTACGCTAAAACACATTTTAATTGACTTTGTAAATTTAGGATGGTTCTGTCTTTAACCATTTGCAGACTTTTTGTGTATACCTCATATTATTAAAAGTCTAATGCTTTTTCAGCATCTGGCACATTCCATCCCATCTTATTTAAATAATCAGATTTGTAATGCCAGGTAATGAAACGATTTCTAATTGTGATTACAGCTAAAGGTTCTCTACTTCTACCAAAATTTTTAGCTGCCTCAATCCACATTTCTATGTGAAAAAGGACATTTGCATGATCAAATCTGAGAACCATATTTTAGTCATTTTACAAATGTTCACCAGAGTAATTTAAATATATGTGTTAAATGCAAAATATTTTTAGATGATAGCGTCAAAAATATAGTTGAGTGACTGATGCCAAAAAAAGTGTAACTTTATGAAAATTCAGAATCGCTACATATTTTAATCTACTTTGAATTTCTTTTCAGATGTATCATTTGAGGCTTTATTGAAAGCAAATAGGAGTTATACTCCAAAGCATCGTTATGCAATAGAACTTGCTGCCGGTTGGAAATGCTGTTTACCAGTGCTGTCCAATACAGTAGCCATGAGTCACCTATATTGACCATTTGAAATGTGCCTAGGGTAACTGATGAACTGAATTTTACATTTTACTTAATTGTAATTAATTTAAAGTTAAATAGGCAATGAAGCCAGTGGCTACTATATCAGACAGTACAATCTGATGTCTGCAAGTACTTGTAGCTGAAATATATCACTGTATATCAACTTTTCTGAAAAATGTAAGTTTGCTAGTTTGCTGCTTGTATATTTTTTGTATTATCGATGAGTTGATAAATTTAGAACACAAAGGAAATCTAGCAGTATAACCCCTTCACACATATATTTGTTCTTTCAATGCTTAAAGCGATCCATAGAGTAGAAATCCATTGCTTCTGGATGAAGAGAGAATCTTAAGTGACGAGATACCTTCTCATAGATGAGTTCTGGCTCCTCATAGATGGATCTCTGCTAAATACTTGTTTGGGAGAATTTACACACATGGGAGAAAATATATAATACCTACTAATGCATTAATATGTTTCCATACATCTCCCATCAGCTTGGAGCTTTGGAAACGAATCATTCTCTTTTCTGGCTGACGTCGTTGAAAAGATTCTAAGCATGTTTTTTGTTGGTTAAATACATGTCCTTCAAACAGCCTTAGCTCTGCATGTCTTTGCAGTGTCTTAAAAATATCCCTGAGACCTATTTCATTTAGTGGCCCTACTTAATGTACAGTTATCGCTGTTACTGGTTGATACATGGTCCCACACAACAGAATAAACAAATGGTAGCTGTCACGCAAAATTATTCACCCTGTGTCTCTCCAAGAAGACTCGCTCTTGCGGTGCTATTACTGCTTGGATCCCTGTCTTGTTTTTCTCCCTGACTTCAATTGATTTTGGGTGTTTTTGATGTTTCTTCCCCTTTAATGTATCACCTATTTTATTCCAATATGTAAGTGGAATATTTTTAAGTGAATCAATAATGAAGTCGTTGAGACCACAAGCCTCCTCACCCTCTCCATGCTATTAGTGTTAGACTCCCAAGGGCCAACTGTGCAGTGACCCACGGTAATGAGGTTTATAGTTCATGAAGGGGTTGATGTGACAAATTGCCAACCTGCTGCAGGGACAGCCTCCCGAACCCTCCAGAAGGCCAATGTTATCGCAATTTTCATCCAGTTTCACTCTCGTTCGAAATGTGCCAGGGCTAACACTGTATTTAAATGATTTCAGTGGATACACTCATCGTCCCTGCTTGGAAAGGAGATCACCCTGTGGCGTGCACATTTATAATCCCCCTTTCAAACTGACATGCTCTGAGGGTGAATTTAATCAGTATTTGTCAGAGATTCGAAAGCACAAAAGGATGTTTCATTTTTCATGACTTATTTTGGAGGTATTTGGGAAAACAAGTATCTTCATTTGCTGTTCTGAATTCATAAGTACTTTTTTTTTAGCTCTATTACTCCTCTCTTGATAGCCACCTGAACTGACTTTTGTTGTATTCTCTCGTATTCAAACGAAACACTTTGCAGGCATGTTTTTACTCCTTTTCTCTGCCTGAGCTTGTGATTCATATAAGAAAGACAAAACCCAATTTATTGAAAAACGCTCAAATATTAAGTCAGGTGAATTTATAGATTTTTTTTTTTTTAAGATTTGTCTCATTCTTTACCTTCCTCTTCATCTCCTCACCTAATCTTTAAAGTTTTTTGGGTTTTTTTTTGTTTTTTTAATAAAGGTGTTATTGTTAGCAAGTGGACAATGAGAACGAGTCATCTCTGTGCAGCGAGTCTTTTATAAGACATCCACAAGCATTTTTAAGAAAGTTTACACTTCAGAGAACTGTTCCCAAACCACCATGACTTGTCAGGCAGAGAAGCGGCTGGACATCATGCTCTCAGTTTCTGATAGTGAAATTAAAGCATTTTTAGAGGCAGAGGTGCTAAAATAATTTTTTTTTAATTTCCAAGGTGCTTGTAAAATTCCTACTTTGCATTAATGCCCCTCCAAAGCTTAGAGGAAAATAATTAAGTTTTTTAAAATATGGAAATTGACTCCTGAAGCCTTAAGGTTCAAGATTCTGAGAATACATATATAGCACAGGGTTTTTTTTTCCAAGTCTTTAGGGATCCAATTCTCTAATCACCCCATGTGTCAGATGATTGGCACATGACTTTTGAACCTGTGTTGTTTTACTTTTCTGTGTAAAATGCTGCAGTTATTCTCACGTTGTTTCTTGGGCATCTGTTTGGTCTTCTTATCTAAATTCCTTGAGGCTAAGCCAAATAGGGCGCCTTTGTCAGACCTTGGCTGTAAGATTTTCAGTAAATGCTGGTTAATTGTGCCCTGTATGTTATCATTGGTGTTATTATTCCCGGTGGGAATCTCATCATCTTGCAGTTTATTACCATTGAGGAATCACTTTTTACCTTGCACTACTCAGAGGTGCTGCACATTTCAATAATCTACTGCTCAGCCGAAGAATATATTTGAGATCGAGACTCTTGTATTTATTTTAGCGTCCCAGATGGCACCTTTCTTCCTTGCACACCTATGTGTTAAGTGCTAATATGAGCCAGGCACTCTGCCAGGAGCAGGGAAACAGAAAGGCACAAACTCCTCTCCTAGGGGCGTCCGTGTTCTGGAGCTGCATTCTGGTATGTGATTATTGCTCAAGGAACATTTGGGAAAAGAAATAAATAAAAAGCAGGTGCGTTAGTCCCTGTACTCTGAGAAGAAGGTATCAAGATGAGATTAAACCTGCAAGGATTTTACCAAGGAAATGCCTGTGCGAAGAGAAGCAAATCCTGTCCAATTATGGCGTGGTTTATCTGACAGAAGCCAGTCTACAAAGAGTGGCTCTAGATGCACGATAACTTGGTGTCCTGTAATGGAGAATTTCATCGCTACCAGGGGGTAGTAAAAGGCCTTTGTTTCTCGAAGGGTACATAATCCTCTGTTGCTGATGGCATGGCCTTGCTTCAGACTCCCAGGGGACTGTGTCATGGTTTTCTCGCTGGAGCTTGCCATAGATTCCATACTGCGTCATTGCCCCTCACTGACACCTCCAAGACCTTAGGGCCACTACATAGCAGAAATGGTCCAAGGAGCAGGACTTATGGTATACATCTGGATCCACTGCAGTTCCATTCCTGCTTCGGCCTGACTCAGGGCTGGCAGCCCTCGATGTCACTTGGTATATCAGTGTGAAACAATGTCGCCTCAAGCGCCCAAAGTGGCCTGCCAAACAATGCGTCGCTCTCTTTGTGGCTGGGGGATGCAAGATTCACAAGTTTTACACTGGAGGGGATATTCTAGTATGCCCCTGACCACTAGACCCCTAAAACCTCCAGTGAATTGACCAGTCCCTGAGGCTTTGTAGGATTTATATCCAACCCTCTAGAGCTCGCATGTCTTAGGAAAGTTTCCAGGATACTAGATACTTCTCGCTTGTCCTGTTTAATCAGCATGATGTTGTCAATTTAATGAATTGTGTGTTTTTCTATGGGAAGTCCAGATGTCTAGATCTCTGTGTGCTGTATAATGGCAGAGAGCAAGCTAACATAACCCTGAGGCAAAAATTTAAAGAATATTTTTGTCTGCCCATGCGGACGGAAACTGTTTGCAATCCTCCTTTCTAACTGGAATGAAATAGCATGACTTCGTGCCATGCACCTGAAGTCTTCTTCATTCATTCTAGCAGTGATACCCCGTCGAGCACGGTAGCTATGGTTGGGGCTGCTACCTGGCCACACCTAGAGTACAGTGTGGAGTCATTCTCTAGAATCCCTCTCACATGGTAGGGACAACCACCCTTAAGTCTTGTATGTCTTTGACGTTGGCACTGATCTCCACTCTCTCCCCAGGGAGAGGGTGTTGGTTCTGATACACTATTCGAGAGGAAGGGTGAGTGGGGAGGGCAGTTTCAGAATATTCCAGTTGGCCTTCACCAGTACATTAGCTCTTATCCTACATACCAAGGCCCCTATGTGGGAGCTATTCTGACTGCCGGTTATGCATCCGGTGACGGGGAAACTGATCACTCAATGTGTCTGGGACGGGCCGGGCGCGGTGGCTCATGCCTGTAATCCTAGCATTCTGGGAGTCCGAGGCGGGTGGATCGCTCAAGGTCAGTAGTTCAAGACCAACCTCAGCAAGAGCGAGACCCTGTCTCTACTAAAAAAAAAAAAAAAAAATAGAAAGAAATGATCTGGACAACTGAAAATATATATATATATATATATATATATAAAAATTAGCCGGGCATGGTGGCGCATGCCTGTAGTCCCAGCTACTCAGGAGGCTAAGGCAGGAGGATCGCTTGAGCCCAGGAGTCTGAGGTTGCTGTGAGCTAGGCTGATGCCACGGCACTCTAGCCCGGGCAACAAAGGAAGACTCTGTCTCAAAAAAAAAAAAAAAATGTGTCTGGGATGAGTGGGCCCACGGGGAGTCCGACTTTAACCAGCACCTCATTTCTTGGCCCCTAAACCTTCCTGCTTTGACAAGGGGACTATAATGAGGCTTTGAGTCCTTAGATATCAGTGCCAACCCAGATCCTGTGTCCAGTGGTTATTTCAAAATGTCTGGTTATTTCCCCTTCTCCAATATACAGTCACCCGAGTAAATGGCCACAGGTACTTTTGGGAGGACTGGATAATCATAACAGTAAATGTTTTCCAGGATGTTTTAGGGTCTGTCTTCCTAGGGAACCAGCCATCTCTTCGACCAGTGGGTTCTGGATCTGAAGATTGGCTCAGATCTTCAAATTAAGCCAGGGACAGTGACTTATTCTTGGGGTGATCGCCTCCATCTCCTGCTTCCCCATTCTTGATTTATTTTTGTATTATACATTTTAAGCAGCAGTTGAACCCTTGTTGATTGACCATCTGTTCTGCCTCTAAGGATACTGTGCTCTCTTCTGTCAAGCCCTTTGGCTTCTCCTCCTACCTTGCCTATACTATGATCATTGCGGACTCCTGGCTTCTGGTGATTAATCACTGTCATTTGGCCTCTATTACTTTGGGGCCATTCATCCCAACGGATGTTAATGAGCTCAGTTGTGTGAAAGCCTTTCCACGCTCATGCCTGGCTTACAGAGAAGAGCCAGCACTGAACGTCTTGGTGATGTTGGTGACACTCTCACCAACATATTGCTGATAGCCTTGAAAATGCTGTGGCCTCTGGCCCTCTCATGTCCACGCTCCTCTGGTAGACACTCCGGCCTCACCTAATATACCAGGCTTGATCTAATAAGCAAGCATGACCACTTACTTCCCCCAGCCTTTGTAGTCCCTCCGTTTGCTCTGCTGGGGAAACTCAGGCATTTCAATCACTCATAGTTGGCCATTGTCTATTCCACATTTCTAAGAGCCACCCAGGGGTGAGTTTAATCCATTGCCTGGGGTCCTCGGGAGGGTGTGAAATCTCTTGTCAGAGAAAGTGTGCCCAAGTCGATGAATTTTTGCTTTCCAGCCTAACATTCCAGTCTCCTGACCAAGCACCCTCCACACCCAGTCTCAGAGCACTCCCATGGCTCCTGTGGGCACATGCCAGCTAGTTCTTGCAATTCTTCTGTTGTGTAGTCTTTTCTCCTTTGTTATGCCAACATGTCACCAGTTGGGTTATGCTAGGTTATAATACTATTTATCAACCTGGAAGCTGCGGTAGAGGAGGTGGGAAGTGTCTCATGGGAGCTCTCGTTGCCTTGTTGGGGAGAAGCTCCTGCAGTACCATTGATCACAGTGGACATATTAGCTCTTCTTAGGGACAGGCGGGCCACACCTGTAGGCCTGGGGATCTGGAGGGACTGTAGAGTCCACATCCTCAGGGACATGCTTCCAGATGATTCCATCCATGTTTTCAAGATAACCGGGTTTTCCCTACCAGCATCCAGACTTTGACATAACAGACCCACCTTGGTTGAAAGTTCGACTGTCTATAGGGCTCTGCAACTCACAATTAGGTCTTCAAGCTGCTTTTCCAATTATGTCTGCCCTTCTCCTACAGGGGATAAGGGGCTCTTTATGAGCTGCAACTTGAGCGTTCTGGTTTTCAGCTTTAGCTGCTAAGAACTCTCATCTCTTATTATTCTCGTAGGGCAACAGCATAATGTAACAGCAACCGGCCTTCTCTGCTGTCTCAGTGGGTGTATTTTCCCAGTGCGTGCCTAGTCGCGTGGCCCAGCATTCTCCTCCCCAGGTCATTTCCAAAACGCATTGTTTCAACGTGCTTTCACTACAAATAATGCTAAGTCCTTATGTATCACTGTGTTTTTCCTAAAGAAGAAAAAGTCTGCTTTTTTGGTTGATAGTCCATTGGTTTCATCTTTCTCTATGAATGAATGGTATTCCTTCTTTCACTACCTAAAAATACTTATTTCAAATTGTTTCTATTTCGTTCATATACTTTGGAAGTTTATCAAGCAAAGTTAGTTTAGTGGTTTGCCGCCACCCATTCCCCTGAGGACTGCGCTCCATCAGATTCTTCCTGGACAGAGATTGGAGACCACACATCCATTCACTGTACCAGCTTGTGTCGTCCTACATCTGCACTATTAGGTGTGTGTGTTTCCTCTAATACCTCTAGCATGCAAGTTCACATAAAGTCTAGCTTCAATTATTTTAGCCTATGTTTCAAGCAGTGAGCCCAACTGCAGTCCCCTTGCTTGGTGGGGCATTTAGTTCCATGCCCTGTGCTGGAGCAGAGCTCCTGGCAACCTTTGTTTGCTCCTGATGCAACCAAAACGTCCTGCAGTTTCATCCTTATAGACATTATAATCTCTTCAATTTCTAGTAGAAGTATTTGTTTTGAGCACAGCCATGTCCCCGTAGTTTTCCCTAGTTACATTTTGCGTATTCTTGCTTTGTCTTTGTTGTAGACACAAAATCCGACACCGTCTTAACCAGAAATCATTCACTCCTACCAAATCAAAGTAGCTCCCTAAATTCTTTCTTATGGAATGTTGGATCTACTAATGGAAGTTATTCTATTTCAACATAATGTTTAAAATAAAGTACAGTAGTTGGATAGTAAGTGATAATATTTTGTAAATCATCTTCACTATACTTTTTCAAATAATTATTGGTTATTACAGCAACTTAAGATGCTCAAATCTAAAACATTCCACAAGGATACTGATTGAAATTGCATTAACCATATGTCAATTCATAAAGGTTTGGCAATTTTAAGACATTGCCATTCTAGGAATGCTATATCTATTGTGGAAGTTTTTTTTATTTCCTCATACGAAAATATGTAATGTTTATACTTTTTTAGTTAATATAATCCAAATACTTTTAAAACCTATTATGAATGAATATCTTTTCAGTTTTTGTTTCTAAGTGATTAATGCTAGTGTAGAGAATAGCTACTCATCTTTGTGTACATATTTTTTATAAAGAGAGCATTTCAATTTTTCTATTAATAATTCTAAACTACTTTAGTAGAGTCTCTTTTTGTGGAATCAAATGATGATTATATAATTTAGAGCTAAAAATCATATTGTCTATTTATTCAATATTTATATTATTTATTTAATTTTTACATTATTGTATAAATAGGACTTTCACTATAATGGTGAATAATATTAGTCATAAAGGCATTACTGTTACATTCTTATTTTAATAGAGGTAGTTTTAGCATTTCACAATTTAATATATCTGCACTTTATTTTTATTTAAAAATATACTTTTCATTTTAAGTAGTGTTTTTCTCTTCCTCCTTTATGTAGAGCTTTAATTAGAAATGTTTGTTGAGGCCGGGCACGGTGGCTCACATCTGTAATCCTAGCACTCTGGGAGGCCGAGGTGGGCGGATCGTTTGAGCTCAGGAGTTCGAAACCAGCCTGAGCAAGAGCGAGACCCCGTCTCTACTAAAAATAGAAAGAATTTAATCGGACAACTAAAAATATATAGAAAA
>CAUYRB010017962.1:0-17810 GCA_963574695.1 Propithecus perrieri | reverse complement strand
CTTTCTCCCTTTTCCTGTAGAGGTGTATAGAAACATTAGAAATAGGGATCTGTATATTTTTGTAGTTTACCTCTATTAATAATGACTATTAAAATACTGAGTACTTACATGTGTCGGGCATTCCACTAAGTGCTTCCTACCGCTTGTCTCTTTTAAGCCTTACAACATTCCCTATAAAGAAGGAACAATTAATGTTCCCGTTTTGCAGAGGAGTACACTGAGCCTCAGAGAGGTTACATAACTTGCCCAAGGTCATCCAGCCAGGGAAGAGCAGAGCCAGACCCCAGACCCCAGGCCTCATGGCTTGGATATTTTCAACAACAACAAAAGGCAGATGGAGACTGCCTGCAGAAATAACAACCTTCACGATGCATGATAACTGCTTCCAGGTCTATTTATATAAAAGCCTTGTAGTTTGAGATAAAGCAAAGGGGCACTGGAATCAGACTGCTCAGTTTGAAGCCCAGCTGTGATGTTCCCAGGTGGAGAGACCTCAGGCACGGCACTAGATTGTCCTCCGTGAACGTGATCAGGCACGGACTTTGGCCCACATTTGGTGTGGCTGTGGAGCTGCTCAGGATGTAAACAGAGCGGTCTGCGCAAACACCAGTGAGGCAGGAATCCAAGCCAGGCTTAGGAAGGGTCTCCCAGGAAGAAAAAACAAAACAAAAAAGACAATATTCTGCAAACCTTTAGAATCAAACAGTTAGATCACTGGTGAGAACAGTGTCCTACAAAGCCATAATTAAACACCATGCCAGTGAAAGGGGATAAGGAATTTTATTCATTACCTGATTTCTGTATTTCAGAATTGTAGTAGTTTTTAGAAACCTGGTCATGATAAGACTCTTACTAAGTGTGTAAAGACAGAAAGCTGGAACCATTGACAAATACAATACAAATCGTCATCATTTATATACATGAAGAATGTATATATATGTTATGTATATTCAAGAAAAAATCTCTGGGCATATTTATTTAAATTGGATCTTGGATATCAGAAAAATAGCTTCATTAAAAACATAGCATCAGGACAGGCTTGGTGGCTCACGCCTATAATCCTAGCACCCTGAGAGGCCGAGGCAGGAGGATGGCTTGAGCTCAGGAATTCGAGACCAGCCTGAGCAAGAGTGAGAGCCCATCTCTACTAAAATTAGAAAAAATTAGCCAGGCAATTAAAAATAAAAAAAAAATATTAGCCAGGTGTGGTGGTGTGCGCCTGTAGTCCCAGCTACTCAGGAGGCTGAGGAAGGAGGATCACTTTAACCCAGGAGTTTGAGGTTGCTGTGAGCTAGGCTGACACCACAGCACTCTAGTCTAGGCAACGATGCAAGGCTCTGTCTCAAAAAAAAAAAAATAGCATAAAAGTTGAAAATACACATATATAAACAAAAGATAAATAAAAATAAAAGCAATGCTAAAAGGGAACCGTGACAACCATATGCAGTACTTGACTCTGAACTGGATCTCTTTGCTGTAAAGGATGCCATTGGGACTGCAGGGGCCAAGGAAAAACTTCTCCGTTGCCCTCCGAAGGGTCACTGACAAAGGCAGAGTAATAGGAGAAATGGCATACAAGTTCACCAGTGTGCACGGCAGGGTGAGGGGCCCGGGAACCTCAGGGAATGACGGCCCCATATCCCAGTGGGGTACAGATGGTTAAATACGCTTCTTCTTAGGGAAAAGGGAGATGGGAAAGTGTGGATGATTTTAAGGGGGTAGTAAATGATTTTGAGAGGAATTCAATGGATTTGAAAAACATACAAAGTCTGTTGGGCCCACAGAGCAGACAATGGTTTGTGACAAAATCTGTCCAGGTGTGCTGACAGACTTCAATCTTTCTTCCTGCGATATGAGTTCCGTTAATGAAAACTTAGGGAAGGGGCCAGAGGTCATTGTTTTGTTCTTTGGGGGGTTTGGACTTTAGGCAGATAAGGGAACTTCAGAGAACAACTTCGTTCTGTGGTTTGGGAGAGACAGAGCATTGAGAGACAAGAGGGGGGACAGTCAGAGACACCCTGAGGCCTCTTGTTCAGTTCAGCATGTCAAAGCGCCATACTTTGGGGTATCAGTTTCTGAGCCCCAACAGGACAGTTGATGAAACTTGAATGGGGTGAGCGGATTAAACAGCAGTCATGTACCAGGGTTAGCCTAGCAATAAGACCCCTGCCATTCCCAGCTCACAGAAATTGAAACTGCCTCTATTCGGAAGCCATGAGCCAGTGAGCAAATGTGTGCCCACCGGAGGAACTCAGTAAACATTTCTCGCCCTCCTCCCTCTTCCTTCTGAGCACAGCCATGGGAAACATACCCCCCGGCTTCACCTAACGCGCAGTCTGATCTCTGAAGCATCTGAACTGCGTGAGACGCATGAAGAATGTTTTGTTATTAGCCCTGAGTAGGATAGTATTTGAGAAAGTTTTGTTTCCTGCTGCCCCGGGGTTGTCCCAAAGGAGGGTATATGAACACCCATTCACAGTACCTTGCTTGCGATTCCCTTTGAAACCTGTTCCTAGGAGCCTGGGGCCAGGTCCCTCCCATGTTTGGCTGGCTCGACGCTGCGTGCATCTGAGGTGCCAAGCTAGTCTCCTTCAGATTTACCGCCTTTGATTCCAGCACAGGGTAACCTCAAGGCAACTATGGGGTGTGTCACAGTCTCCCACCCCCAACTTGGTCAGGGTTTACCTACTTCTGCCACTTACTGTTGGTCTGTAGAAAAAAAAAATCCCTGCTTGTGGGAAATGTGCAGATCGGCAGAGACGGGGATGCAAGAAAGCTTTGTAAACTGTGGGGTAGGGAGTTTTTGTTGGGTCTCATTCACAAACAGCCTGTTTTCTCATCGCAGAGCTCTCCCATAGAGTCACCCAAGAGAATCAATGCCCACACCAGTCATGGAGAAAGCCAAAGAACTATTCATTACAGATGATTAAGGTCCTTTTTTATACTGAGACATTATGAAATAAAAACAAGTCAACTTGACTGTTTGGGTGGCCGGAGAAAGAAAGAGATGAACATTAATTTAGCGATGTCCACACATTCAGCTGTGCTGGTGAGTACTTACAGGCCAGGTATTATTGGGAAAATAGGTATGAACAAAACAGACCAGTGCCTGCCCCGGAGAAGCTCACCATCTGGTAAAGGAGAAGTGGGTAAATGTGTACTAGGCACAGGACACGTTACTATCTGAAGCCATCTCTCATAGTTCATTTCCTTCAATTTTTACTATGCTAGAGGAGAAATGTTATTATGCCCATTTTACTGATGAGAAAATTGGGGATCAGAGATATAAATACCTGAAAGAATTTCTGTAAAAGCACCTAACATAGTAGGTTGCTTTGCAGTATTTTGTTCTCTGGTTCCCTCCCTACTTCCTACCCCAAGTATTCCTGCAATCACCAGGACCTGGCTTTGACTTCAAATGTCCCGCTTTTCTCATTGTCCTTGCTGGGGCAAAGGAACTGGCAGGCTTCTCTGGGATCAGGAGCAAGCAAATTATCTAATGGTTTTAGATGCTGATAGAAGGATCAATCAATTCTGATATTCTAGTAAGGTAGGTCTAATGCATACAAAATAAGAATATTTATTTAAAATCAAAATAAGAACTCTAGAATTCAAGTGACACTACAATTAGAATTTTTTTTTTGAGATAGAGTCTCACTCTGCTGCCCTGGCTAGAATGAGTGCCATGGCGTCAGCCTGGCTCACAGCAACCTCACACTCCTGAGCTCAGGTGATCCTTCTGCCTCAGCCTCCCGAGTAGCTGGGACTATAGGCATGCGCCACCATGCCCACCTAATTTTTTTTTTCTATGTATTTTTAGTTGTCCAGATAATTTCTTTCTATTTTTTTTAGTAGACACGGGGTCTTGCTCTTGCTCAGGCTGGTTTCGAACTCCTGAGCTCAAACAATCTGCCCGCCTCGGCCTCCCAGAGTGCTAGGATTACAGGCGTGAGCCACCGCGCCCGGCCTACAATTAGAATTTTAAACCTCTGCTTATCTAAATTTTCTGATTCTTCTGCTACAGCCCTGTAACAGAGTAGTTAAGCCAACACTTTCTGGTTGTGGGGCCTTGGCTAAGCTATTTCACTCCTCTGAGCTTCAGTTTTCTCCGTTGTAAGAGTGAGGGAGAGTGTCCATGAGCAGGAAGATGAGTGTGTGGAAGTGCCTGGCACAGAGTCTGTACCCAGTATAGGCAGCTGTTGTCATTTATCACCATGGATCATATGCTTTTATGGTTGTGGATTTCAAGCTGGAAACTTAAATTTGATTCTTAAGTCAGAGACACCTAAAGCTCTTAGAAACTGGGTACAAATTTGAAAGGTGAGTGAGCCTCAGCTTTCCTGGGGCAGCACTGTGGGACAGGACCAAATGCAGAGTCATCTCTCAAAAAGTAAATGGGGCTGGGCACAGTGGCTCACACCTGTAATCTCAGTGCTTTGGGAGGATGAGGTAGGAGGATTGCTTGAGGTCAGGAGTTTGAGACCAACCTGGGCAACATAGCAAGACCCCATCTCTACAAAAATAAAAAATTAGCTAGGCATGGTGGCACACACCTATGGTCCCAGCTACTGGGGAGGGTGAGGCAGGAGGATCACTTGAGCCCAGGAGTTTGAGGCCACACTGAGCTATGGTCAAGCCATTACGCTACAGCCTGGGTGACCGAGCAAGACCCCAGAGCTCCTAAGGAAAGATTCAAACTTCCAAACAGTGACATATCTGAAAATTAATAACATCTCAATCAACTGAGAGACCTTAAGTCCTGGGGTATGGCACATGAATGTGGGGGTTGAATGAGATTTACCCTTTGCCAATAAAGTTTTTGTTTAATACAGTTAATCCACTTCCTACTATGGAAGCTGAGGTCTGAGCACGCTTTACCACCTTCTCTATGTCACTCTATATGTCCAAAATTCCCTCTTCCTCACCATCCTAATATGGTTATTTCTCAATTTTTTTATTAAATCAAATCTGGATATGGGTTTGTATAAAAGCTGAATTGTGTGCATTATTAGTACCTTAATTTATTAAATCAATCACCTATTGATTCACATGTTGGTTTTTCTCCAACCTTTTGTTATTGTAATGAATATTCAATATTTGATCCAAGCTTTGGGCACACGTGGGAGTGCTTCTGGAGAATAAATTCCTGGAAATGAATTTGCTTTGCTAGATGTTGCCAAATTGCCCTCTAACAAGGTTGTATGAATTAATATCCTACAAGATTGGAGAGTGCCTCCCCTGACACTAGCGTCAACACAGTGTATTAGCAAACAGTTTGATCTTTGCCAATCACATAAGTGGCTATTTTCTATTTTAAGGGTTTGGTGAGCATTACTACGCTAGTCATGTGTTCTAAGGATTGCACGGTCCAGAAAGGGGATAATGAAACAATTTAAAAAATCAGGCATATGCTACCGTGTTTGGAATAAAAAGGGGCTGTGGGTTTGAAAAGAGAAAGAAAAAGCTAAAGGACATTGAGATGGGAAGGAAGCACAGGAAAGGAAGACAAACACCCTGGGAAGGAGCTCGTCTTCCAGGGTAAAGTTTCCAGTGCCGATGAGATAACCACAGGGAGATAAAAAATAAATGGAAATACAGAACTGGAAAGAAAGTCAGATCGGAACTAAGGAGATGTAAACACGGAGTGCCTGGAAACTTGTGAGTGGGAAGGACACCTTACAGGACGATGGACGAAAACTGTAGCTGTCAGGGTGGGGAGACGCGGGGAAATGAGAGAGGCAGGTGAGCCAGGAAAGGAAGCAGAGGGGAGAAGAGTTGGAGGAGGAAGAGGAGAACCAGGAAAGCTTTGGGTCCCGGAGACTTATGAGGGGCTGGTCAGTGGTTTCAGATGACACAGGAGGGAGGTCGGTGCTCAAGAAATTGGCCCAGATTCAACCAGGAGGTGTTCAGCAAAAACCTTGGAGTAGCTGCAGAGGAATAGCTACGCTCAGGGGTTCTTTAGCTTTCATATTTTAAATTCTTCACTTACAACAACTAAAAATAGTGACTCGAAACTCTTTATACCATATAGTATATAGGATACAATCCCATATAGAGTTTAGGGTTGCCTTGCCCAAACACAAGGATTTCGTATCTCCAAGCCCGTGGGTAAAGGGAGCTGATAAAATCTGCCTCATATCTTGAATAAGGCGATAGGTGTAAGATGCTCAGCCCATGACTGTGCTCAGTAAATGTTGATTACCCTCGATTCATACGCAGCTATTACTCTCTCCATTGTGCTGATGGAGAAACTGAGTCTTGTGAAGTCACATGACTTTCCCAAGTCAGAGAGTCAAAATATTAACAGCAATAAGCACAGCAGCCATTTCTGAGAACTCACTCTTTCCCAGGCAGTATTTGAAGGACTCTATTTTATCATTTCATCTCGACAGCTAGTACCGGTGGCACAGACAGAGACAACAAATACAAATTAATATTTTTCTAACTTATTCTGCCACATTCATATGGCAAATTAATATTTTCATGAAGTCTTGTGCAACATGAGAATGACATGTCCTCCATACATGGGGGCGATACTTCTGCCTTGCTGAGTCACCATCTGGGGCTTGTGTATGTCAGTTCACATCAGATCCCAGAGCTGCAGGGTCGATGCAACTTAAATTGACAGCTGGGCACATTTTGATTTTGTGTCCACTCCAAGGAAGAGAGGGTTGTTGGTCAACTGACAAGTGGCAAATCTCGGGGCTGTGAGTCCAGCACAGGAAGCCTCCTGCTGTGTGAAAACCCAACGCATGCTGCCTTGTCCTCTTCCGGGTCTATGAGAGCCTTCCTGATAAGCAAGCTCGGGCTTTGTGACAGCGATCCAAGCTCTGACATGGAAATAACGGCTGTGTCTTCTCTCCCCAGTCTTCCCACACCTGGTGAGGGAGCTCAACGCAAGCCTTCACGTGACCATCCTGCTGCTCCTGTTCCTGGCCTTGGCCCTGGCTCTGGTCAGCACGGGCTTTGCCATTCTCAACATGGTCCAGGTCCCGTACCGGGCAGTCAACGGCCCTGGGGGCATCTGCCTATGGAATGTCCTCGCAGGTAAGAAGTCCCCTCGGGAAAGAAGCTGGTGTCCACACCCTCACCAAGTGGTTGGGCAGAAGGTACGAAGGAACTAGAATGCCCCCCTCAGCCTTGACTTCCCTGGATCTTCTCGATGGGCATGAACGTCCTCTTTACTAGAAGTTGCAAAGTCTGTGGCAGTAAAGAACCATATTCTTAGAGACATTTGTAGCTGAGGACTTAGAGCAGCCAAGAGAGGTCCGGGTGAGAGGAGAAGGTAGAAGACAGAGCTGGGGGTAGAGAGAGGTGGGGACCCTGGGGGTGGGGGAAGAGATGGAGCTGAGGGTGGGAGGAACTCCACTAGGGACAGAAGGGAAGGATGTGAGCAGGAGAGGGTCTGTGAAAGGCTGCTGGGTCCTGGCTCCAGGCTGAGGGGGGAAATGAGTGCCACCTAATGGCCAATGTCTTTGGAGTCCCCGGGCATATGAATGCAGACACCGTGACTTCTCTTGGCTGATGGAGCTCTCCCTCCTCTCACCTTTCCAAACACCTTCACTTCTACTAGATGCTACTGATGGAGTATCCACTGAGGGCTAGGCATAGACCCGGGGATTTTGCATGCTTTACTTCATTTAAACCTCACCACCTCCCTATTAGGAGATATTATTAGACCCATGTTTATAGACAAAGAGCCTGAGGCTCAGAGAAGTTAAAAGGGCGCACAGCAATGAGTGGCAGAGGTGGCATTCCAACCCAAGTCAAATTAATTCTAAGCCCTTTGTCTTTTCATTGATCCATGGTCTCATTTATGCCAATCATGACCTATTTTCCAAGCCAAAAACTAAGACCAAAGAATGTGTGTGTGTATGTGTGTTCATCTGAGAGTATATTGATACATGGAAATTAATTTGCATTTAATTATGCACTAATCATCTGGAATGAAAATAACGAAATCCCATGAAATGAGGCTATCTCAGAAAAGCCAGGTTAAATGGTCAAGGTGCCATTTGAAATAATCCCTCACGACATTTACCTTATACAAAGTGACCGTAAAGTATAAAAACAGGTCGTATTATTTTATCATGTATTATAATGTAATATCAAGAAATCAATTATTATGTAATCGCCTTTGTTTGAAGATAGTGGCCACCCTGCAGAATTATTTATATACATGGTTCACCATTGTCTAAACTACAGGTATCTTGTTTATCTCTCCATGAAACCTCACAGTGGCCAGCATGTAAAAAGTGCTCAGTCCTGCTTATTAAATAAATGCTTGTGTCTGTCTGTTTCCTTCCTCAGAGAGATAATACTCTCAAACTCTACTAATGAGAGTGTTAAAAACAGTTTTTTATCCTTTTTGACAAAATCTTAGTGCCAAAAGCCATAAAAATATGAATATCCTTCAACTGAACAATTCCACATAGGGATTTATGCTAAGGAAATAACTGGACAAGAGCACAAGATGTACATAAAATGGTATTCACTGTAGCACTTTATAATATCAAAAATTAGAAGTAACCTAGGCATCCAGAAGTAAGTAAGGCCATACTTAAGTCAATTATAGTGTGTAGCCAGAGTAAAATGTTAGGCCCACGTTTGAAGTCATGCTGTAACAGGCTATTTAACAACAGGGAAAAATGATCAAGTGAGGGAAAAATAATCAAATATAAAATCAAAGTAAGAACACTATAATACTCATTTTACTAAAGAGCAAGAAATGTGAAGAAATATACTAAAATGATCAAACCTGGCTTTTAGGATAAAAGTAAATTTGCGTTTTCATGTATATGATTTTCTCTGGTGTCTAAATTTTCTTCAGTGAAGATGTATAATCTAAAAAAGCAAAGCATAATAAGTGTGGTTTTTTAAAATATTAATTAACATCCAAGCAGGGGAGAGAGAGAGAAAGCACATGCACATTTGAGCAACCCCCACCACCAACACCAAGTTAAAAGTTTTAAGCAACAGATAGGAGAGTAAATGAAGTTTGGAATTCTTCCAGTTTTCCACTCCCTGGTTTCCCTTCCTTCCTTCTCTTATGTCTTCTTCTTAGCCTTAAACATGGAAAGAGGATAATTAAAGAGGACAGCGACAGCCTAGCCCTGGGGTGAAACCGCAGCCTGCACAATACAGTCTTCTTTCATCTTGCCACAAAAAGCCCTCACGATCTACGTAGAAATCCCGAGATATTTAGAGATTATGCTTCACCGAATGTGGCTCCCCTAGGAAGGATGGTAGTGGGTAAGGGGGAAAAAATGGAGGGATTGGGATTCAAAGCCAATGTGACATAAAACTTACTCTCTTTTCCCCTCAACCCTGCCTTCCCCCGCGACGCTGTGTGGATTAAAATTTGTGTTGCCCTCATAATTTTTTTTATTTCAGCATATTATGGGGGTACAGATGTTTAGGTTAAGTATGTTGCCCTTGCCCCCCTCCCCCCCAAGTCCGAGTTTCAAATATGTCCATTCTTCGGGCGGTGCGCATTGCACTCTTTGTGTATGCAAATACCCGTCCCCTCCTCCCTCTTCCCCCTCCCCCCTGCCCAACATCCAATAGAGGTTATTCTTATATGTGCACTTACGCCCTCATAATTTTTTAAGTTCAAAATGAGTTTGTCACATGTGCCACAGAAATGCTAACTCACATGGAGTCATCAAACTGCAAAAAGCGCCATGAATGAGGGTGACCTTTCTGGGTTTCAGGTGGAGTCGTGGCGTTGGCCATCGCCAGCTTCATGGCCGCGGTGAAGTTTCACGACCTGACCGAACAAATCGCCAACTTTCAGGAGAGGCTCTTTCAGTTTGTCGTGGTGGAAGAACAGTTCGAAGAGTCATTTTGGATCTGCGTGGCCAGCGCTTCGGCCCACGCGGCAAACTTGGTTGTGGTGGCGATCAGTCAAATTCCCCTCCCCGAGATCAAGACCAAAATCGAAGAGGCCACGGTCACGGCGGAGGATATCTTGTATTAATGGCCTTCACCTGCTCCCGCGCTTTCCTAAATCAGTTCTGTAGCGTGAACACAGGCCTCATTTTTTTGCAGCCTTCCCACTCCATAATAGCCCTGTTCCTGGCAGTAAGAAGAGTGTGGAAGGACCAAGGCTGGTGCCTGGACCAGAAAAGGAAAACTTCCTCCAATCCCCTGCATCCCTGCACTTCTCTCTCACGACCTTGGAGTTAGAGTTGGACTTGGAGTTGGAGACTTTACCGCGTGCCAGCTGCATGTGACATTAGACAATTCACCTAATATGTACTTCTCAGTTTCCTCATCTGTAAAATGGGCATAATAAACTTGTTGTGAAGTTTGAACACACAGTGATGTTGCCAGCCTTTGTATACTGCAGAGCACTCAACAAATATAAGGTCCTATATACTCCAATAAATGTCTATAGACCCCTGGTCTATTCCACACAATGTTGAGGGAGGGTACAAAGAAGTATATGATAATGTCCCTGCCATCCAGAAGCACCTAATCCTTCCACATGACATAAGAATCGGACAGCAACAATAACTAAGAATGAGAATGAGTACCAGTTTTTTGAGTGGTTACTGTCTGCTGAATACTGTTCTGATAATTTTGCATATATTAACTCATTAGGTCCTCCCTACAAACTCGGGTGTTAGGTACTATTTTAGCCCCATTTTATAGATGAAGAAACTAAGACATAGAGTGGTTGGGTAACTTGCTGAGATCAGGAATTAAATCTACAAAGTCTGGAACCAGAGTCTATACTTTTAACCACTTCACTAATCTGTTGTTTGATGTATAAGCAATTGTAAGGCAATGTGATAAGTGTTATAATAGTATAGGCATAAAAGACCAGAGAAGGAATTAAATATTCAGATTGGAATGTTGTATTAAAGAAAGTATCACAGAGTTAGCATTTGATCTGAGCTTTGAAAGATGAGTAGACTTTTTCCAGTGGTAAAGGAAGGAAGGTTGGAGAAGGGCATTCGAGGATGAGTCAGTAAGGAGGGGAGGCTCAGGGCATGAAATTACAGGGACTTAGAAGCATGTGAATACCCAGCGAGATGAGAATGTTGCTCTCATCGGCCTGCTGGAGAAACCCAGCTGTTTGTGTTGGTTTTTTTTAAGCACCGCAGTGGTTAATTTTATGTGTCAATTTGTCTAGGCCATGATACCCAAACATTTGGTCGAACACTATTCTAGATGTTTTTGTGAAGACTGTTGGTAAGATTAACATTTAAATTTATAGATTTTGAGTAAAACAGATCACCCCCCATAATATGGTTGGGGCTTATCCAATCAGTTGAACACCTTAAAAGAACAAGACTGACTTCCCCTAAGGAGAAGGAAATTCTGCCAGCAGACCACCTTTGGACTGGAACTACAACTCTTCCCTGGGTTTCCAGCCTGCCAGCCTACCCTGCAGAGTTTGGACTTGCCAGCCTCCACAATTATGTAAGCCAATTCCTAGAAAATTAATCTCTCTATATGTGCGTGCGTGTGTGTATACACACACACATGCACACACACAGACACACACAGACACACACATCTTACTGGCTCTTTTCCTCTGGAGAGCCCTGACTAACACAGGTACACCACCCTATTAACTCATTTTCCCATGATGCTAGCTGGGATAAATCTTTTCCCAGGTCTCTTATCTTCATGCCAAACAAAAGTTGTCTAATCCCCCAAATTAGCTCCATCTAAATGACACCTGATTTGGTGACCAGGAAGTGATCACTGCATCTCTCTCTTCTAAATGCTTATGATTCCCGGCTGGGTCCATCTGTCCCTTCTAGCCCCTATTCCTATCCCGAGAATAGCATCAGTACTATTCAGTGGACTGATGTCACTCATTAAAGATGCAGGTGGCACATGGCTAGAAGAGACAGTTAATGTGATAGGAGATGGATCCATAAGATAGTGGCAGACGGCCATGCTGTCTTAAAAACAAGAGGAAGTGTCAGTATCATATCAAGTTTGAACACAACATCCTGGTGATGGGTTCTTAAAAAAATCAACATAAATACAGAAGAATCTGTCAACAGTTTATATGATAACTATCTGAGGATCTTGGTACATTTATTCATTCAATGAGTATTGATACTGATCTAAGTGCTGAGAGTAGAGCAGTGAACAAACAGACAAAAATTCCTGCCCTCCAGGTATTTGATTCTCTGAGCAGCTGGGGGTGATTCATACTGAGACAGCTTGTAATGCAGCTATGCAAAAAGTTAGCATGGCCTTAGCCTTTGACCTGCTCATTGCCTTCAGGCATGTGCAGACTGTCATGTGAAGAAGGGGACAGAATGAATTCAGTTTTGCTTCTAAGTAGAATTAGGGTTGAGCCTAATTAAGATGGACGTGTTCTAAGGAATCAAAATGCAGGCTTTTGTACGTGTGTGCAAAAGTCCACAGATTTCAAAAGAGTTTCAGAGGCATCTATAACACTTTAAAAGGTTTTTTTTTAAGTTTTGTTTTTTTTGTTTGTTTGTTTTGAGTCAGAGTCTTGCTCTGTCATCCAGGCTAGAGTGCCATGGTATCAGCCTAGCTCACAGCAACCCCAAACTCCTGGGCTCAAGCGATTCTCTTGCCTCAGCCTCCTGAGTAGCTTGGACTACAGGCACAAGCCACCACGCCTGGCTAATTTTTCTATCTTTAGTAGAAATGGGGTCTCACTCCTGCTCAGGCTAGTCTCAAACTCCTGACCTCAAGCTATCCTCCTGCCTCAGCCTCCCAGAGTGCTAGGATTACACGTGTGAGACACCACCGGTATAACACCTTAAAAGTTTGAAACTATAGGAGTAGGAATTGAACCGTAGAGTATGAATTGAATTAGAGGACACTGAGCTGGTGACTGACTTGATTGCTTGTTTGTTGGTGGGGAGGCATCTCCCACACTGGGTCACAGAAGTCTTCTGTCTGTGTTGATTGTTGTTGTTGAGTGTGGTGTGATAGCAAAGCAAAGACACAGTTTGGTTTTTTTCCTCTCAGAGGCTGCCATTTTTTGTTTTTGTTTTTATTTTTGTTTTTTGAGACAAGGTCTCACTCTGTGTCCTAGGCTGGAGCACAGTGGCATCATCAGCGCTCATTGCAGCCTCAAACTCCTGGGTTCAAGTGATCCTCCTGCTTCAGTCTCCCAAGTAGCTTGGACTATAGACACACACCGACACACTTGGATAATTTTTTAAATTTTTGTTTTTGAGAGATGTGGTCTTGCTATTTTGCTCAGGTTGGTGTTGAACTCCTGACCTCAACTGATCCTGCCATCTCAGCCTCCCAAAGAGCTAGGATTACAGGCGTGAGCCACCACGCCCGGCCAACATATACAATTAATCAAAGACTTTTGTATGGTAAGAACACTTTCATGTCAAATCAGAGAAGAGTTATGTTACAAATACACTTCTCTCTCTTTCAAGAAAAATAAAAAACCCCTGAAGATTGGATTAAACAACTCTTCAAGCTTCCAAACACATGTAATAAAAATACTAGCTCTTTCATTTAAAAAAATTCCATTTCCTATATCATAACGTCACTGCACAATAGTTGATGATTAATGAGGAGAACTAATGCATGCTTTAGCAAAAATTTGCAACAGAATCCAAAATGGCAATTATACTGTTTTCCTAGGGTTGCTGAAACAAATTTCCACAAATTTGGTGGTTTAAAGCAACACAAATTTATTATCTTAAGACATGTTTTGTAGGTTAAAAGTCCAAAATGGGTCTTACTGGGTGCTATGATTTAAACATGTCCCCCAAAGTTTATGCGTTGGAAACTTAATCCCCAATTCAACAGTGTTGAGAAGTGGGACCTTTAAGAGGTGATTAGACTCTTCCCTCATGAATGGATTAATTCACACTCTCTGTCCTCATGATACTTTCTGCCATGTTATGATGCAGCAAGAAGGCCTTCATGCTGGCATTTTGATTTTGGACTCCCCAGCCTGTGGAACTGTGAGAAATAAATTTCTTTCTTTATAAATTAACCAGTCTGTGGTATTCTGTTATAGCAACACAAAACAGACTAGGACACTCGGTAAATCAAGGCGTTGGCGGGGCTGCAATTCTTCTGGAGGCTTTAGGGGAAAATTTGTTTCTTTGCCTTTTCCAGCTTCTCTAGAGAACACCTGCATTTGCTGGCTCATGGTCCCTTATCACATATCCAGCCTCTGCTTCCATCAGACAGGTGATGATGGCTCTGACCCTCCTGCCTCCCTCTTGGAAGAGCCCTTGTGAATACATTCAGCCCACCCAAATAATCCAGGACATCTTTGGGGGAACATACATTTCTGCCTACCACAACAATGTTACTCAAAACCAGTGTTTCTTGTTGTAACAATATTCCTGAAAAGAAGATAATGTTTAGATATAAAACCAATAAACAAAAAATTGTATTAATTATTAATCATTGCTAATAGATTAGCGTCATGATTTAGAAAACACCTGCTGGGAATAGGGTGCTCACCTATTTCAAATACATATATATTATATGCCAGCTACATCCTTGGGAATCATAGAGAAGTAGCAGGCTAGGCAAGGCGCAGGGAATCTCAAAAGTGAAATGTGATTTCAGGACTTCAGGATATGATGCTGGACAGGGACACAGCAACTCAAAGAAGTCCCTGTGCCTATTTTAGATGAATTTCTAAATTTTAGACGAATTTCTGCACGTGAAAGATTTCTCCTCAGCCTTCATTTCCTTTTAGTTTTCATTGTTAAAATAAGAGAGTAGAGCTTCATAAGAGACCTATGATGACATTCTTGCCAAATAAATTAGGTTTTATGCTCTCCCTTGCTCAGATGATCCTGTTTTCTTTTCTACTGGACTGTCAACAATGAGTCAGAAAATAGAGTCACAACTTGGCAGGATTAAGGCTCCCAACAGTACTGAGCATTTGCCAGGTGCCAGGCTTTGTGCTAAGTCTTCCACATGCATTATCTCATTTCATCCTCATAAAAACCCTGAGAATCAGTTGCTCTTATTATCAGTTTTTGAATTCGTGAACAAAAGTTCCCTGAAAAAGAATTTGGAGGAAAGAGATTTTATTCTGATGAACAGTTTGCAAACTGGGGAGAAGCAGCCCTCCATGTAAAATGAAGACCTATTCTAGAGAACAAAAAGAAAGTTTGGGTTTTATTGGAACTTTCCCGCCCCGGTTCCCAATCAGGTCCATTTATGCAAATGAAGTATGCAAACTTGCTTAGTTCTGATTGGTTGATGTGAATGAATTCTGATCGGTTCATACAGAAGAGCCCTGATTGGCTGAGACAACTGAGCTCTGATTGGTTGATTCAGGTGAGCTCTGAAAGTCTCCAAGTCAAAAAGGTGTGGGTTTTCCGGGAACTCAGAGTACCTGTGTGACCTCTAATCACCAAGTGATGTCTTGGTTCTATTTTAAATTTAGGCCCAGTTAGCCACTCAGGATTCATCCTGAAGGATTGCCCCTTTCAGATTCACATTTATTCACAAGTTAAAGAATTAGAAATACAGTTTTCTCATTTGTAAAATAACCAAGTTGCCTAACGTGATGTCTAATTTTCTTTCCCATTCTAAAATTTTATCACTTTGTAATACTACATAATATATCCATATTTATAGTGAATAGAGCACCTAACTATATGATGGGCACTAAGTTAGGCATTTTCATGTACGATATTTGGTAATATGTGACTACCAATGTGAGTGGACATGCTACTTATATACACCAATAATTCAACATTGTCAGGATTCCAACCACCAATTTAACTATATTTTGAATATACTGCATATGGATTTCTGTGATATTCATGGTTGAGTTCTTGGTTAAATAAAACAAATGTAAAAACAGGGTATGTAATTATTTGTTTTGTTGCTTTTTATTTTGGGAAAAACAATAAGCAGCAATGATAAATAACTTTACAACAACGGCAATTTTTCTTTTGCCATTGACCTCTTGGGGAAGAATAAATTAGATGTAATACATTTTTTTCTTCTCCCATAATAAGTCTCTCAACCTTAAAGATTTCAAGGGAATAAGAGACAGGAGAGAATGAATAGGACAAAAAGTACTCACGCTATTGAAAAGGAGATATTTATGTGAGGCCAACAGAAATTCTCAGCACTGTTCAAGACAGTGGTGAGCTATCTTCGAGTGAACCTTGTATGTCCCTGCCGACGCTCACCTTTGGTACCACCAGCGAGAGTGGCCTACCTAGGAGGCAGTTTCGTATATGCCTGCTATTTATTAACTATGTTGTTAAGGGTGGTTTCTGTCTCCAAAACACGCTACTCAAAGTTTCACTTTAGTATTGAAACGTAACGTTCCTGTGCTGAGTGGTCAGCTGAGCCATTTAAAAAGCCCACCTTTAAGAGTTCCACCATAGCGCGTTCTTCTTTATCATGAAAAGAAAAATACTTGAAAATTAATGAATCTTGGATTTTTTTCATTTTATTCTGTAAGTGTGACTTTTTTTTAAGGCCCTCACCAAAAAAGCTGCATCTCTTTTCTCAGTCATCACTATGGCAAATATTAACAAGTTAGTAGAATTTACAAAACTGTGGCAAAAACTCCGTCTTGTAGTTCAGAAAGCAAAAAGTGGGAATATGTGATTTTTTCAAGTTCCCTTTACATATCAGGTTTTATGCCTTTCAGCACAAATGAAAATAATACATTGAGATAGGTAATATTCAATTTGTTAAAGTTATAAATTCATAGAATTAGTTCTCCTTAAATTGAAGTTCAGCTTACAAATCTTTATTTTTAAGGCTAGCAAATTTTAATGATCACTTTTAAAGAGCTTTTGATTACTATTTGGTCCCATTTATTAATGTATTAAATAAACATCTTGAAATGGCCTATATAAATTAATTTAATTTCTTTTCTAAGCACTCCAATTAAGTGACAAAATTTAATACTTCTTCTAAATCTAAGTTTAAAATGCTGTGAAATGTAAGTTCTCTTAAATGTTCCAACACTGTATATAATCAGAGTATGATTCCAAATCAATAGGATTACAAGGCTGCCTTTTTTTCCTAGTACACCAGCTTCTCTATCATCATCAATATCTAAAATAATAAGGATGCACAGATTTTAAACCAAAATATATCAATACCTTGATTTTGCTTTTTTTACATATTTTTATACCTAACTCTAAACTTTGTCCAGGCAAAAAGATGCTTACTCCCCAAGTAAATGATACACCGTCTCTCACAATTTTAGGAATTGCCTGGGCATATATTTTGGGAATTAACTTCTCAGAAGGCTTGAGGTCACATCATGACCTTGAGTCTTGCCTCAAATGTCATCTTCTAAAATGACTACCCAATTTAATACTGAAACCTGCCTTAGACCTTCCTGCTGTTGCCAGTCCTCCCTGGCTTGCTCGATGTTTTCTTTCTGCTTATCTTTTAACATGCTAGATAATTGATATGTGTATTATACTTATTGTTTATTGCCCGTCTTCCCCCATGAGAATGCCATTTCTATGAGGACAGGGATCTTTCTGGGTTTTTTGCTCGTTGATGGATCTCAAGCACCCAGAACTATTCCCTAATTATTTAGAAAATAAACTATTTAAAATAGACACAAAAAATTTTTAAAACACGTGTTTTGAAAGTCCATCCTTTCTTCCTTCAATCTCATTCTAAAAGGTATCCATTCCTAAAATTCTTTTGTACATTTTTCTATACTATTTTCTAAATATACACAATTTTTTTTTATTTCAGCATATTATGGGGGTACAGATGTTTAGGTTATGTATGTTGCCCTTGCCCCCCACCCCCAAGTCCGAGTTTCAAATATGTCCATCCTTCGGGTGGTGCGCATTGCACTCTTTGTGTATGCAAATACC
>CAUYRB010017960.1:0-15431 GCA_963574695.1 Propithecus perrieri | reverse complement strand
TGAGCTCTCAGTAGATGACATTTTAAAGTCACTGTTTGATGCTAAGAAAGATCAAATTGAAATATGGAAAAACGTGGAATACCCACACATTCGGCAACATACCTGAAAAATACTTTCTTGCTTTTCAACCACTTATTGCTGTGAATCTACACTCTCCTACCTAACCCAAATCAAGACACCCTTAAGGTCATAAATGACTGGTACCCATCTAGAGGATCAACTGAAATTGTAGACTTCCATGCTGCAACCAAATATTCAAATGCTTTCCAACAAAAAGAAGACACAACAGAGTCATTAAAAGGTTAGTTAAGTTTAAAAATGACAAATAGTTTTCATTCTTTGAGATAATTAAGTACATAGTAGTTAGGTATTTTAAAAAATAATGTACATTTTTAAGTATATCTAATTGAAGTTTCTTCAATGTGCCCTAATTTGATTACAACTAAATTAATGCAGCCTTCCAACATGAAAAGGTTCTCCACCCCTGTTCTAAACTTTCAAATCTAAAGTGAATAAAATCAGCTGCAAAACTGATAAAGATAAATATTACTATTTGTTTTTAAGTGAATAAAATAACAAATTTATCAAGTGGAAAACAAATGCAAATATTAGGAATTTCATATCTTAATGAAAACTATAGAACTACTTCCCAGTAATTCATCAATGCTACTTCCTGATCACTTTGTGCTGAAGATTAAATACATAAACAGTATGGATTGCCTTTTCCTAGTAAAATATTTCAAAAATATATTCACTGATACAAACAATAAATTATTCTATAAATTATTCCTCAATTTTTTTAAACAAAGTCTAATGGGATACAATTCAAATGTGCAAAATATATAGAGTAATTATTTGTTTATATTTCTATCCAGGATAAAGCTTTTTTATATAAAATTAATTTTTAATTGTCAAATAAAAACTGTATATGTTTATTTTGTGCAACACATTTTGAAATATGTATGAGTTCAAGATATTTATGGTAAGACATGGTGACTGTACTAAATAAGAATGTACATTATTCTTGAAAATTGCCAAGAATGTAAATTGTAACTGTTTTTAAAATATGCAAAAAAAAATGAAAAAGATGTGAGGCAATGTATGTGTTAATTAGCTCAATTTAGCCATTACACAATATATACATATTCTAGGACAAAACTTTTGAACTACATATTGTCTCATAAATTCTTATACTTTTCAGATCAGTTTTTCTGCAGTGTGATACAGAGTATCATAGTGATCTGTGGTAAATTTGCTCATGCAAAGTCTGTCTGAAACAGATACAGAAATTTGGTCTGGCATATGGATAATTTTTTCAAATGTATAGAATTTCATTATAAATATGATACATCTCTGTCACACCTTTTCCTAATAATTTTATTTTTGTCTGTTTTCCACACCAAATTTTATACTTTGGATATGTTGACTATAATATACTTTCAATTTAGTTTTTCTCTTTTTTTGTTATCTAGATAGGTTATAAATCAGTAAATTAATAACGTCCTTTGAAATTGTGTAAATCATTAATGTTCTACAATGATTATGAAACTCTATTTTACTTATTTTTTGTGGTTGTATTTATTCCAGTAATAGATCCATCATCAACATACTAAGACATTGCATCAGGTTGAAGAACCTAGGGCAAAGACTAGTTATGGGAAAACTTAGTGAAATTCACTTCTAGATATGTTGTTTGTTACTGGGAAATTAAATTGAATTGTTTTATTGAAAAGGTACTAAATAGTAGACATGTTTATGTTTGCATCTACATTATCATAATAAATACAGTGAAATTGTGGAAACTTCTGGTATAATGATATTGAGTGAGAATGAAGAAAAATCATCCACTATACTGATTTTATTACATCATTTATTCACTTACTCATTTATTGATCAAGCTTTTATTGATTAACCCTCATAAAATATGCATTGTGATAGGCAGAATAGATACCCAGAATTATGCGTAGTAACAGTTTTTTCTGGAGTCAACTGAGTGAAAAGATGATCAAGAATTATAGATCATCATATATATCTGAAGAGAATCTAGCAAGGAAGGAGTTCTGAACTACATCTAGAAAGTCCGAGTAAATGTCTCCCTATTGTATGCCAGTTAACAGTGCAGGAAGAAAGAAATCAGCATCAACAATGACAATGGGGCTCCCCACACAGGAGCAACAAAATGAACAGATGTACATCCAAAAATATTTCATGTAAACACTCATTTTCGGGGGGATAAGGTTTTACTCACAGTATACTAGAATGTGCCTAATACAGAGTTGGAATTTAATAGTGCTGTACTCCGTGGAATATAGACTGGTCAATTTTATTTTTTAAATGTGGATTAAAATATTATTCACTAATTAATTTTTGAGGAAGTTCTGAACACCATTTTTTAAATGAGTGTTTTGAAAACTTTTGCTGACATTCATTGAGTTGTCCTAATGCTTAATGTTTCTTTCTAGATATTAATCCTCTTAACATAATCGCATTTGTGTTGGGAAAAGACAGGTGCACAAAAAGAATAAATTTGACTCATAACTTGTGAAATCGTTATCATAGTAATGGATCATATCTCATTATAATCCAGTTTCCCAATATAGACTAAGAGCATACTTTGTATGATATCTATTCTTTTAAATTTGTTCAGATTGGTTTTATGTCCCGGAATGTAGTCTGTCTAGGTAAATATTCATGAGAGCTTGAGGGCAATGTGTAATCTGTTATTGTTGGATGAAGTATTCTGTAGATGTCAATTAAATCCTGCTTATTGGCGGTGCTGTTCAATTCAACTATGTCCTTATTGATTACCTATCTCCTGGATACCAATTATTAATAGAAAGGTTTAGAAATCTGCAGCTATAATAGTGGATTCATCTATTTCTCCTTGCGTTTGTACACATTTTTGCCTCATATATTTAGATGTTCTATTATTAGTTGAAGACATTAAGAATTGTAATGTCTTCTCTTTGATCCTCTTTCATTGACCCATACATTATTATGTAAGGCTCCTCTTTATATCTAGTGTGTGTATATATATATATATATGTATATATTTGTGCTCTGAAGTCTTTGTCTGAAATTAGTACAGCTATTCCAGCTTTCTTTTGATTAGTGTTAGCATAGCATATCTATCTCCATTCCTTTGTTTAATTTATCCACGTCTTCATATTTAGAGGGGGTTGATTTTAGGCAACATATCATTTGATCATTATTTTTTCTTTCTCTCTCTCTTTTTTTTTTTTTTTTACAAACACTGAGTCTCTGTCTTTTATTTATATTTAGATCATTGATATTCATGGTGATTATTGACATACTTGGATTAATATCTACCATATTTGTTACTGTTTTCTATTTTATCATTATTTTCATTTATATTTTTCTCCCACTCTATTTTTCTGCTTTTACTTGTTTTAATTGAGCATTTTGTATTATTCCATTTTTCTCCTCTCTTAGCATATCAGTTATACTTTTAAAAACCCTTTTAGTTGTTCCATTGAGTTTGAAGCATACAGTCACAACTAATTCAAGTCTTTCTTCATTTAATACTATCTCAGTTCTCAGGTAATGCAAGTACCTTATAACAGAGTATTCTCCACTCCTCCTTACCATCCTTCATAACATTATTATCATTCATTTAACTTATCCATGAACTGTAATCCTTTAACACATTGTTGTTATTATATTGAACAACCTGTTATCTGTTAGCTCATAAGAAAAGAAAAATGAAAGATTTTATCTTCTGTTATTCCTTCTCTAACATTCTTCCTTTCTTTAGGTAGACCAGATTTTCTGACATATCAGTTCCATTCTATCAGAAGAACTTCTTTCAACATTTCTTGCAAGGCAGGTCTACTGTTGACAAACTCCCTCAATTTCTCTTTGTCTAAGAAAGCCTTTACTTTTCCTCCACTTTTCAAGGATGATTTTGGTGGATACATAATTATAGGCTGGAGTTTGTTTTCTTTTAACCCTTTAAATATTCCAGTCCACACTCATGCCTGTACAATTTCTGAAAACAAGTCAGATCCAGTTCTTATCCTTGCGCCTCTGTAAGTAAAGTGTTTCCGTGCCCATTTTCCATTCCCCAGAAGCCTTCAAGGTTGTTTTCTTCCTCTTTGATTCTCTGTGGTTGGAATATGATATGCCTCAGTGTAAATTTTTATGTTTATCCTGTTGGGTATTCTCTGGGATTTCTGTATCTGGGGTTGGTATCAATCATTAAATGTAAGAAATTCTCAGGTATTTTTGCCTCAGATTTTTCTTCTGTTCCTTTCTCTTTCACTTTTTGGTAGTCCCATTATGAATGTTACAACTTTTGTAATTGCCCCACAGTTCTCAGATTTTCTGTTCTGGTTTTATTTTTTATTTTCTCTTTGCATTTCAGCTCTAAAGTTTGTATTGACATATCTTCAAGCTCACTAGATCTGTCCTTGGCTGTGTCTATTAATGAACCCACTGAAGGCTTTCTTCCTTTCAGTTATGATGTTTTTTATTTCAAACATTTCCTTTTAATTCTTTTTTTTTCTTAGAGTTTTCATCTCTCTGCTTAATTATCCATCTGTTATTGCATATCTTCCATGCAAATTGTGCTGTGTTTACTCTTTGCTGTGGGTTTCAGAGGTAAAATTTCCTCTGTGTCCTTGTTTTTGTGTTCCCTGTTGCCTATTTGTTTACCTAGAGACTTTTTCTTATTAATATAACACTGGGGGCAAACAGTTCCTTCACTTGTATTTTCCTGTTACTATACAGGAGCCCAGTGGATATGATGGTAAGGTATGTGGGGGGAAGGACGCATTCTGTAGCCCTGTATTTAGGTGACAGGGGTCCCTGCCCTTGGACTATGACCTCTACATGTGCTTCTCAGTTTTGCTTTCTTTTTTCTCCCTAGGTGACACAGGAAGGAAAGATGCAGCTGAAGTTGGGTTACCCTGGTCAGTTAGGCTCTAGTAAAAGAGTTTTTCTCGAGGGTACATCTTATTAAGGAGAACAGAATGTTTGGGACATATATGAAAATAGCTACTTTTCTCCTCTCCCTGCAAGGGAATTTTTCTCCAGTGTTCACTGTGAGAACCAAGTAACGCTCTCAAGGCAAAACTCATGACAGTATGGGCCCGCCTAAGGTAAGCCCCCGAAGTTTTTAACTCTTAGACAGTCTACACTCTCTCCAGCAATTTGTCAATTACAGTTTAGGTTTTCCTATTTCAGTATAGGTAGATGTGAAGATTATTTTTTCTCCTGGGCTTTTCTTTAGGTAAGTTGTGATTCTCTGTACCATCTGTCCACCTCTTTAATTTTGGGGGCAGTGGTTTGCCCTGTGACCCCAATTCTCTAACGTATCTGAAAAGAACTATTGATTTTCAGTTTGTCCAACTTTTTTCTTGTTATAAGAACAGAAGTGAAGACTCCAAAGTTCATCCCTGGAATATCAGAAAATGGAAATCTGAAAAATGATTTTATTCTAGTTTCATTTTTCAGTCCTTATGATTAAAAAAATTAACAGTTAAACATTGACCCAAAGTTTAAAATAATATATGATTACTAATATAATGTGATATAATAATATATTAGGTTTTAAATATTTCAAAGCAAAAAATATATGTTTAAATCTTGGTTATATGGTTTCTGTTTTTCATTAAAATATCGTTAATTTAGGATAATGGTCATAATATCGAGCAGGGTAATTTAAGTCTAGAAAAACAGTATGGAGACTCCTCAAAGGAACTAAAAGGAGACCTATCATTTGATCTAGCAATTCTACTCCTGGGTATGTACTGAAAGGAAAAAAAGTCATTTTATCAAAAAGACACCTGCACTTAAATGTTTATTGCAGCACAATTCACAATCGCAAAGATGTACAATCAACCCAAGTGCCCATCAGTTCATGAGTGGATTAATAAAATGTGGCATATATATACCATGGACTATGACTCAGCCATGAATTAGGATGACTTAGTGCCTTTGTAACAATTTGGATGAAACCGAAGACCATTATCCTAAGTGAAGTTTCTGAAAAATGCAAAAACAAACATCACATATACTCACTGTGTGTTTAGAGGGAAGTAAATCATAAATGAAATCAAGCAGGGGAAGGGGGAAGAAGGGGATGGGTGAATATCTACCTAATGGGTACAGCGAACACTATCTGGGTGTCAGGCACACTTTTAATCCTGACTTGAGCATTACAAAAGCAATCCATGTAACCAAAAACATTTGTACCCCCATAATACTTTGAAATAAAAAAAATTGAAAAATTCACCCCACGTTTATAGAGATCAACTTTTATATAAATCATTAGACTTATTTTATTTCAATTTATTCCATAAATATGACTGATCTGATTTATTACAAATATGTGTCAGAGTAATTTATTTAAATGGTGTGACAAGAAAAGATTCAAGATAATTTATTAAGAAAAACATTTTAATTGGAACAATATGGTAATATATTCCAGACTTTTTTACGAAAAAAAAAAATTGAAGAATCAAGTTGAGAAAAAGGGGCATCTGACAAATTTTAATAATTAGATCAGTCTCAAAAGTGCATTTTGACAAAATGAATACACTCCATTCTTTTAGCACTAATCTCAAGATTCAAATATCTTAGGGAAAAGCATCTGCCTGGCCAAACTATCTTTCCTATCTTTCCAATAGTGAAGAGCATTATACCTAGATGGATAATTTCAAGAGTAAACAATGGGATAGAAGTAATATCCTAACAGGTAGTCAGAAAAATAGGGAAAATCAGAAAGTATTGGACACACAGGAATAATAATGACCCTATAAAAATAATAGTGTTTTAACTTATAACATAACCAGTAGTTCTTCAGAGACATTTCTTTTTCCAGCTTTTCATTAACTCTCTTGAAGAATTTAGGACATGTATTTCTCTTGATTGTTGTTTTTTTTTGTTTTTTCATGCATTCTGTTTGTGAAAGTTGAACAAGCAATCCAACTGTTTATGGTCAGTGATTTTTATAAAATGTAATTAAGGACTTTTTAAAGGAGCTAATTAGATTTTCAATAAATTCTTAGGGTGAAAGAAGACAGAAAATGAAAATAATTATTAAAAGCAGATGTCATTTTCCTAAACAAGTATTCTATATTTTATTCCAAGGCAAGTCCCTAATGACTAGCTTATTATAAAAATGGATTTTATAGCTATTGATAGATCATGGATAAAGGCAGTTTGATTTTTTTGATTTTGATGTTGTATATATGCTCAGTGTGTTTCATAGATTGCTATCATTTGTGCACCAAGAGTTCTAAAGCCAAATGCTATCTTCACATCAGCATAGGTGAATATGGAGGCAAGCCTGTTTAATTGACTGGAAGACACTAATGCACAAAGATTAATAGAAATGGAACTTAGATTCTAAATCCTATTTCTCAATATTAATGTAGCTACTGTTGCTCTGGAAAGTGCCAGGTAAAAATCCAGAAACCACAAAAATATCAACTTAAAAATATATACAAATCCGATAAAGGGCTGATAACGAGAATCTACTTAAAACTCAGGAAGATCAACAAGAAAAAATCAAACAACCCTATCAAAAAGTGGGCAAAGGACACAAACAGAAACTTTTCAAAAGAAGACAGAATAATGGCCAAAAAACATATGAAAAAATGCTCAACATCTCTTATCATCACGGACATGCAAATCAAAACCACAATGAGATATCACTTATCTCCAGTGAGACTGGCCTTTACCAAAAAGACCCAAAACAATAAATGTTGGCGTGGATGCGGAGAGATAGGAACCTGAAAATTTGAATATGTTTGAGGGTAGTTTGAATTTTAGGTTCTTTGTTATAAGGTTTAGTTCTATTGCTAGAATAAATCCTGTGATGGTCACTATTAAGGCTGTTATTTTCAGGTAAGTAGGCATTGTTATTTGGGGTAGATTTATGGTGGGACTCATGCACTGCTGGTGGGACTCCAAACTAGTGCAACCTCTGTGGAAAGCAATATGGAGATACCTTAAAGAGATACAAGTAGAAGTACCATTCGATCCAGCAATCCCATTACTGGGCATCTACCCAAAAGAACAAATGATACTGTATAAGAAAGACACCTGCACTCGAATGTTTATAGCAGCACAATTCACAATTGCAAAGTTGTGGAAACAACCCAAGTGTCCATCAATACATGAGTGGATTAATAAAATGTAGTATATGTATACCATGGAGTACTATTCAGCTTTAAGAAACAATGTTGATATAGCACCTCTTGTATACTCCTGGATAGAGCTGGAATGCATTCTACTAAGTGAAGTATCCCAAGAATGGAAAGACAAGCATGTACTCACCATCAAATTGGGACATGTTTTTTATAAGATGCCCTCAATTGTGTGATTTAGAATTTTGAGATGTTTTCTCATGATTCTAACAAAAGAACCATCATATACATTTATAGACAGACCCGACTTAACAATGGTTCCGATTTTTTGACTTTCAAATGGTGTGAAAATAGTATGCATTCAGGAGAAATTGTACTTCGAGTTTTGATCTTGTCCTGGGCTAACAATATGCGGTAGGATACTCTCTCTCCATGCTGGGCCTCAGGAATGAGTTGCAGCTCCCAGTCACGAAGGTAACAACAATACTCTCCAGTGTACTATGTTGCTGGAAGGTTTCGCCCAACTGTAGGCTAATGCAAGTGCTCTGAGCACATTTAATGTAAACTAGGCTAAGCTATGACATTCAGGTAGGTTAGGTGTATTCAATGCATTTTTGACTAAACGACATTTTCAATTTATGATGGGTTTATTGGGACATAACCCCAGTACAAGTCTAGGAGCACCTGTATATTTTCCTACATTCCTTTCATTCCTTCCCATTCTTGCTTTGGTTTTTATAGGCTTGTCCCATCATTTTCCCCTTTCTCCTTCCCTTCTGTTTCTTCACTCTCTTTTTTCTCATTTTGCTTCTTGCACTGTGTTTCCAAACCTTTATGATCATAAAAGTCGCCTGAAGAGCTTTAAAAATTAGGTTCCTTGGTCCCACCCAAGACCTACTGAATCAGAACCACTCATTCATAAGATTCTCAAAATACATTGTTCTTGTTTTTTGCTGTCCGTGAGAATTTTCTTGGAAAATATCTTGCTCTAAATTCTCAATCCTGTTATTCCAATCCAGACCAAGTGCCCCAAACCCAATAACTAACCAGAGGATGTATTTTGAGGCCAGTGTTTCTCAAACTCTGTGTGGTAAGTGACCAATACTTTTTTGTGTGTGCAACTCACAAACCATCACAGACCAATTTTTTTTTTTTTACAAAATACTATAAAATCAAATTAATAGAAAAGAAATAAAAAGACACACAAAATAAAAGCACAATGTTTAAAATTTTAAAGTTCAATAGACATAAAGTTACTCTGTCAAAGTGCTGTAAAGTCTTCTAAATACTTGTTCTGAATTACTGAATTTGTCTCATAGGGTATTAGGGCAAACAGCTACTGGGCTGCTATGGAGCCTCCTTTGAGATTCCTATTCCTAGCTAAATAATTCTAAACACTTCTTCCACCTAGCAACGGTTACTACTTCAGTTCAATTTCTACAAATAAAGCTTAAATTCTGCAAAATTCCTGCATACAATTCTCATGCACTTGCATTGGAAAACAGAATGATTGGTCCCTGCTTGTTAGCTACCTGTTCCAAGTCCCCTCTTTAGCTGACACTGGTTTCCTGTCCTGAAGCCAATCTGTAATCCATTCCAAGAGTTCTTCCCCTAAGCTATGTTTTTGATCTTGTAAATCAATCCATGTGTCATACAGTTGCATCACATGCTCCTCTGATATCCAGCTGTCCACTGTTTCACCCTGATCTACTCATTAGACACTATGCTCAAAGGATTGAAGGTAGTTAATATGGAAAGGCACGTCATTTCTCTAGCATTTCTCACTTGTGGTTTGACACTGGGAATTCTGTAAATTATCAATTAACATGCTTTCTCCTATTGCCTCAAGATATGATTTTCAATATGTTTTTATGAAATTTGAAGTTCACAGGGCTAAGTTCTTCCTTGTTTTCTTTTTAAAATATCAGAAATATAAAATGTGTTTGTGTTTTATTATTCAAACATGGACTATATATTTCCTTCTTTTCTGGTTAAAATTAGGTAAAGCTTGTAAAAAAGACCTCCGCTTAGTTTTTAGAACACTGTAATAATATGGAAATTTGGAACAAACATAATAATACAGAAATAAGATGAGGAAAGGAAAGAGGTGTTGGTATAAATAATCATTTAATCATTCCCTGGATTTCAATGATCATCTCTCCCGAGATCACTTTCAGATGCCTCTTTCTCAAATCATCTGACTGCTTACTAATGATTCAGCCCCAACAAGAGGCCAGAGAATCCTGAGTGTTTGGCTGGTAGGCTAAATTTAACAAATACCATATAAATGCAATATTTTCTTCTGAAACCAAATATTTCATTCGTCGGTTACTCAGCTCAGAACCATGCTATTATCTTTGAATTGACTCTGTTCCTAGGTACCTTGACCTATAGTATTCATTTCTGCAAGGTGTAGTCCCCCACTGCAAGCCAGACTCTCAATACTTTTACCTAGAGAGTTGGATTTAATGATTTCCTTGCCTTCAGCTACTTCCTGTGTTAACCCAGTTTAACACAACTGTCAAATCAATTTATTTTGTTTTAAAGCACATCAATTTATTTGAATGCACAGCTTGACCTTGGTGACTCTGTATTACCTATGGAATATAATTCAAGACCAACCTATCTCTCTGAGTCCCTAAACTTCTGCAAACAGAACCAAGGACTTTCAAAAATACACATTTCGCAGTGTTCCATCTGTGTGCCCGTATGTCCCAATTCCCTGGAATGCCCCATTTCCCAGTTCCAAAGTGCCATAGTTTATCTATTGTTTGCCCTTTATAATCTCCATCTCTTTGAAGAAGTCTTCTTTGATCTACACATTCAAAAATAATCCCATTGCTTCCCATAATACTTATTTCCCTCTTTTTTAAGATAAATATTCACTTCTTATATCATCTGGCAGATTATAAGTAGTTCAGTTAAATATTTAAATTGCATTTGATTATTAGAGTATATTTTCTGAGATCATCTCAATGCTATGTTTTTTATTTTAATTTCGATACATAGAATTTTGGTGTCAGACAGACTTGGATTCTAATTCTACCTCTATTACTTCTTGGCTTTACATTTTTTATTCTCAGTTTCTTCATCTCACAGGGTGGGGGAGGGAGATAATAATAGTGAACATTCCATAGCTGCTTGTTTTTTCTTTTTGGTAAGACTAAAGTGAGACTGTATCGAGCACTTAGAGAGGACCTCGTACATGCCAAGTGTTTAATAAATGTTGACTATTGTTATACAATGACTTAGATAAAGGGAGGTTAGCAATTAAATAATTTGTACCCCAAACACATTTATTTTAGAATCTATATCCTTATTTATATAGGAATCCTAAACAATAAAAGGGTCTAAGGAACAGTACAGAATCAGCAGAAACTACCTCGTCAGGAGTATAATTCAAGAAAGGTCGAGCAAACACGAATATCACTCCTCCTTGTACACAAAGTGTTTTCTTTCCACCATCCTTTCTGTGGGTTACCTCACAAGACACATTCAACTCCCAAAGATGACTCAGATATGTTCCTGTCCTTTGGGGGTTTATGATCTAGTTGGAGGAGATAGTTCTGTATACATATAACTATCATATAAACTAGATTACAGTTCCAAAGAGAAATGGCCTTAAAGGATGAGGCTGATTTCAATGAGTAGAAGAAACTGGAGAAGGTCATCTCTAATGGAAACAATTAAGAACACAGCAAAGGTAGAGTAGTGGAAAAGTACACTCTGTCTTTGGGGAATTTCTGTTTGAATATTTTATTCCTGTTCTACTCACCTCTCAGATAAACCTAAAACTTCTTAGGCAGAGAGAATGAGGTAATAAGCTATCCAGGAAGAAAGCCGCTCTTTGGAACTCTCGGTATAGTCAGAGTCCCACTTCCACAATAGAAGAACCAAGTGAAGCAGTATCCCCCAATCACTTTCTCTTTACCTTTTGCTGTACAAAGTACTTGTGGTGATGGCAAGCATGGATGGTACAAATAAAGTGCAGTACTACGTGCTTCTTGTCAATAACACATGCTCATTACCACTCATGAAAAGAAAATGAGTCAATCACAGCCAGTATCAATATCTTTTCCAATTATTGGAAAAAACACATCATAAACACACCTATAATAATGTTTCAGGTAAGGTGCAGATGTCTTTCTTTCCGATATATTTATTGCAAGTCTGTGCATTTACTGTAACCAACAGTAGATATAATAAAATGACCATGACATTAATTTGTATAGCTATGCTCCCTTTCCTCTTAAAGTGCTTATAATATTTCATTCTCCTGCATTGACCCAATTTCATAGGGAGAAGGGTCTAAAGAGGCCTTTTTTATAAAGCTTATAGAGAAAGTGGGCACTTTTCTTTTTAAAAATCATATAAAATATAGGACAATGTACTTTGCCAGCATGAGATATTAACATAAAACACGTGGAAAGTGCTGCTGTCACAAAATAGCTTAGGCTTTTTTTCATGAATCCAATTTATCACGGTGTTCTGAATTTGAGCATAACTTTTTCAGTAAAAATGACTCTTCACTCATCTATGTGAACAAATGGGACTTTAGGCATAGCATCACACGAGGATTTCCTATGCTATGTTAAGACCCCAATATAGGGACATTCCATTGTGAATATAAATAACCCCAGTCCTTCTAAACATGCCTCTCCATATGCTTTTGCTTAACAATGCAGCAGATGCCGTGGATGGAAACCACCTCTTTAGCTATAGGCAGGCCGACAAGCTTCTGTCACCGTGTTCTTGCTGGTAGGTCACTGGATGTGAATGCCAATGGGGCAATTCTCTTGGCAGTCAAACTTGCAGGCAGCTTGTGGGCTTGGGGGATATTTTAGGGCTGTTCTACCTTAGAAGGCTGACAGGTTTGTTCTTTTGCATTGAGAGGCTATGCCAATTTCTTTCCCAGGTCTGATGCTTCAGAGAAATATCTTGGGATTAAAGGAAAGGAACAAAGGACTAGATGAAGACATAAAGACAACATTGGCATTAATTCTTTTCAACTACTTTTCATCAAATGGGCATTGAGAATCTCTGAACCTATGTTTTCAGTGATTATTTTCTCCAGTTAACCCTACTCATCATGTGTTCACAGAGGCTATAGAAATTGTTTCCTAGACATGTAAAATTTGTTATAAAAATCCCTAAGAGGCAGATAGGTTGCAGGTTAAAAAAACAAACAAAAAAAAGCCTAAAAACGAAATTATTTTTGGGAAGACCCCTGATGCCAGGAGTTAACTCTTACTGACACTTAGTGATATTTGCTTTACCATAATGGGGGCTATAAAGAGAGAGGATGCTGCCTTCATCCTCAGCCTGTCTCTTTTACTCAAGGTTCTTATGTAGGCATCTTTTTCTGTTGATCCGTTTTGATAGCTGTTTCCTACTTCTTAAAATGTTGCCAAATCCGCTCTCCCTACACTCTAATGAAGACTTAAGAGCAGGGATCTCATATCTGTGTTTACTTGTTTTACTAAAAATAGAATTAGGGGCATTTGTTGGTTTATGTAACTGTGTCTTCTATTACCTTTTAGTGATTAATTCTTGTGATTGGTTTAGAATATATGTATACCTTTTTAAAAATTAAAAAGGTTTGGCTGTCCAGAAATAGTTTTCTTTAAAAAAATTCTTACCTTGAAAGATTTTACAATTCTTTATAATTCAATACCATTTTGTCAGTTTGAGTTTCTTGTCCCTAATTAAACCTATGAAAAAGGTTGGGAAGGTGTTATTATCACTGTCTTGTAGATGAAGAGGCTAAATCCAGAAAAATTAAGTGATTTGTCCAAGATCACAAATCTGCAAGAAGTAAGCACAGAATCTGAGCTTCTGACAAGAATTTTTAAACTTTTGTGTGAGTCAAGATCCCCTGTAAGGCTCCTTACAGCACAGATGACAGGGCTCCACTCCCAGTTTCTAGGACTCAGTAGATCGGGAGAAAGACTTGAGAATCCACATTTCTGTGCAGGTTCTCAGCGACCACTCTTTGAGAACTGCTGTCCTAGACTAGGCCCTTTCCCAGTTTATATTTTTAACGTCCCTTTTTATCTCTACATGATTCTGTTGCATTAGTAAGGTTAGTTTGATGTATCTCTCAGGAAAACTTGCATTGTAAGTTTGGGGTGGATTTGCCAACAGCTAGGACACCGTCAACTGGTAAGGGAGGAGTTGGCCCCAGTCTGGGCAACTTAGTCTGGATAGTAGATTAAAATCATAAGAATGTTGTTCTCTGTTGAGGTAAAATTGATCCAGAACGTTAGTCTGCTATCTAAAATGCATTTGCTACCTTCCTCCTTGATCCTTGACTATTATAATTATATAGTAGTATGTTTTACATTTGAACGTCTGATAACTTTCATAGGCCATAGTTCTACTTATATATGACACATACTTCTCTCACCTTAGAGCAGTATTTCCCCAAATGTGCTCCAATGGAAAATGAGTTTTTGTTTTTCTGTACTTCATATTCTTTTCACTATACCCTGCTTGCTCTAAACTGTTTGTCTGTAGATAACTGAGACTGTTTTATTGTCTAGCTTTTTCCATTGAATTTTATATTTTTGAAATTAAAGAGGACTTTTTTTTTTTTAGTATAAAAGGCCTGTGCCTAGTTTACCCTTACGCTGTCAGTGGGTATTGACTCCGGAATTAATAAAACATACTGTCCCTTCCTTGCATTAACTTCTCCTTGCCCAGTCATCTATACCAACCTGTCTTCTTCCGTAGCCCATGCTCACAGAACTGAGCTTTTGTGCTGTTTTCATTCTCAGGAATTGGGATGATGTTAAGAATACCCAAAGTCTATATTGAACACTCAGACAAGGCCCTCTTATCATTTTATGAGGATTCTCCAAGGCGGGAGGAGTCATACAATGGAAGTAATGGTGTGTGTGTTATTAGGTACAGCTTTGACATAATTACAGAAAACCAAATTAGACTTCCAAGAAAATTTTATTTTTTACAGGTTAAAGGCCTAAGGTGTTTGTTGCCCTGAACTTAAACCAAAATATCTGAACATACATATTTATTAGACAATCAACGGCTCAAATATTTTGCCATCAACTAGCTAAACAAAATATTGATGCTCTGGGCATTTCCAAAGTTTAAACTGAACTGACAATTTATAGCTTCTAACTGAGAGAAATGATACTCAAGAAGAAGAGTCAAAACGACCTTCTATCTGTCTGCCTCTTAATATATTCCAAATTTTATTCTTTTATAAAATTTTCTTTATTTTTTTTATTTTAGAATATCATGGGAGTATAAATGTTTTAGTTACACAGATTGCTTTTGTGCTGCTTGAGTCAAAGT